>VDFB02344629.1:0-68386 GCA_007258455.2 Sequoia sempervirens
GGGTACTCTTTGAAAAATAGGCCTAATTAAGGGTCTGATCAGTGTAGTTTCAGGGTTTGGTGAAAGAAAGTCCAAAGGAGTTTATGGTGGTTTGAGTATATGCATTAATAGGCCTTGATGGGTGTCAGATAATGATAGGATTTTGAATGAGGGAAGGACCTCAGAGAAAAAAAGGGGAAAACCCGGTCTGCAGACCTAGTTGGCAAGGCATAGTCAAATTGAGAAGGGTGTTTCTTAAGGGTTTGAGAGTTAGATTGTTGTTTTCTCTAACTTGTTTTGTGTTGTTTAGGTCAAGGACATCCTATCCCTGCATCAGTTTCTTTATAAAGAAACTCCTAGTTAGCACAACAAAGGAACTGCACTCAAGGTCCATTCTAGGGGAGTCTTTAAACCATTTAACAAATCAATAATTTTATACAACCTTGGACCTTGCATCACCATGAAAAAAATATTGTGGGTGGGGATGGACCAACAAATAGGGCTTTCTTATATCCAACTTATTTGACTCATGAGAGAAACAAGCCCTCTATGAAAAACATCCCCCCCTTAGTATTACCAACATTTGAAGGAAAGGTTTTGAAGATTCAAATCATTTTCTATTTGAATTCAAAGTCCTATGTCAAATCTATGACTATGGGACCAATAACCAAAAATTAGAACTTTTTCCCTCCACCTTGAAGGAATCAACCTTTTATTGGTTTATGCGATTAACTATTTGTTCCATACATACATGGGAAGAAATGGAAATTGTCTTTTTTGATAAATATCAATATACTACATAGTTTGGGACACAAAGGAAGAAATTTTCATAATAAAACAATTAGAAGATTAAAACTTGGAAGATTATGTAGATCGCTTCTTCTTTGTTCATAGAAGATTTGGCAATAGTTTATATGAAGAACTTAGTAAAACCATTTTCCCAAGAGGGGTAGATGAAATGCTAGAGAAGCCTTAAAACTTATGGGGCAAAGAGATATCAACAATTGGACTTTGGAGATCATAGAATTGAGCAAAACATACTCTCATGCTCAATCTGACAACAGGGTATTCAAAAAGGGAAAAACATCGGTAATGATGTCGCTAAAGTAATGGAAGAACTAACCAACCTCAAAATTGATCTTACTCCAATTGGACACCACTTTGAATGGGAAACAAGACAGTAAGAAAACTATGTAACCATTAACCATCTATTTCCCACAATGCAAAGAGAAGCATCCACTCAAAGAATGCTCCTTGAATGAAAACGAGTCATGTGGAATTTGTGAAAGGATCCTTCCTAAAAACAAATGTGGTTTTTTTCTTGAGATTAAAAATTGATTAAAGAAGATACCATAGGTTGAGGAAGAACTAAAATTTGGTTTTAATTCATATCCTAGACAATTTGGACCTCAAATTCCTTTGAACTTGGGACCAAGCCAATGGTTTGGACTTGGGCAGGTTCATCTCCACAAATTTCACCTCAATGGGGGCCACTATTCCCGCAACATGAGTAGATGAATTATCATGGATTAATCCTTAAGGATAGACCCACCCTAAACTGCTACTAATAGCCATGGGCATTCCAACACAATCAAGGAACAAGATGTTATGGAATTCAATCACAAGCTTTACTGCTTAGACCATCTCAACCGTCATCTCAAAATCCTAATAAATAGATAAATCAACCATAATTACTTTCGCAAACTATACTCAATCCCAAGAATAGTCATCCACATCAAATTATCTACACGGGGATCTTGCACATGTTTAGTAGGCTTTGGATTGATAATATTCTTTCTTAGAGGCTCTTTAATAACCTTAATATACTTTGAGTTGATACTAATATTGATGATAGTAAACTTGCACTTACTATAGGATGATGGAATTGGATTAGGGGTGTTGCAAAACTCCTCATCATTGTTCTTTCTATGTCAATGGTGATCCTTTTCTAGCAGTCCTTTGACGAGATCCTTCGTAGATAATTTGGATAAGGTAGGATTGAGTGATTGCTATGATTGATTGGTTTGTGAAGGTTTAGGTGATAAGAGGAATTTTGTATTTGTGAAGGTTTGGGTGATAGAGAAATTTCATATGAGGATAAGGATTTGGTTTGAGTTTTGAGGGTTTGGAATTTTGATATAAATTAGTGTTGAGGTTCTTGTCTTGGAATGGTATTTCCCTTGTCAAGGCTACCAAAGGATGACTAATAGACATTTAGTTTTGACCTGGGGGATAGTGAGTATTAGCATGTTCTCAATATAAGGGATCTAGATTATTCATGATTGGTAGATTAAAACCTATAGAAATCTTGTTCATAATTATGCCATCAAAGGAGTCGTGAGTATACACATCTTAGTCCACAAGTCTATCATCATCATCATCATCAGATCGTTGTCATCATCATCACCATCATCATCATGATCATGTTCAATGGGTTCATACTCTTCTTGATTAACATGACTACTATCATCATCATCATCATCAAAAGAAGGGTCCATGATGCTTGTTTTGGTTTTCTAGTTGATTTAATATTTTTGGCATTTTTAGTTTTAATGTTAACAAATTTTCACTAAGAGGGAAGATAAATCATACACAATAAAAACATATTATAATCAAGTGGGCACGTCAATTTTCAAGGGCTTAAACTAATATACTTTCTACTAAGCTATGGATAGCTAGGGAATGCAAAAATCATCTCATCATCTTTAAACCCCTTACCATTTAGGCCAAGGAATTTCCTATGGTAGTCTCTATCACTACAAATCAAAAGTACAATGCAAGTAACTTTCTAAGGTTAACCACTTACCGGTGCACCACAAAAATATGATCGAAAGGCCTTGAGCTAGGATAAACAAAATCTCTAGGGGTATCCTCTATATATCACAAGGGTACTTGAGGCCTAACTCCATGAAATGGAAGGGCATGTCTAATGGACCACTATGAGAGGGTATCCCACTCTTCTCCATCACTTTGCAAGGTATAAATTTCTTGCAAGCTTACTCATAACAATAAGTGTCCTCTCAATATGAAAGTATTTCAATTCTCGCCCAAATTTATGCACCCCATTGGAATATGAAGGTTGAGGTCATTCCCTAAGGTTGATCAAACCCTTAGGAATGACACCTAAAAGAGAAAAAAATAAAGTAATGCTTATTTTTTATCCCCAAGACCACCTTAATTTGTGATGGGAGAGCATACACAAGTGCACATTAGGAAATGCTAGTGGAGAAGGATGCTTTTGATCCTCAATTTTGTCTCATAATGTGAGAAGAGAGCATACATACCCTTATCCATGGACACAAGAATATAAACTAAAGAGAACATGACAAGTAAGTGTTCATTTTCTCTATTAAAAACAAAATTGTGTGAAAATAGTCTTGATGTTTGATGTTTCACTAGTGAACCTACACACAAGTATCAATAGTTTTAAGATTTAATCCTTTAATAAATGATTTTGTTACATATAAAGAGGGTTAGTAACAAAAAAAATAAAAAAATAACACTATCAAATAATTTTCTAAATTGATCAAAAAATCACAAGGAATACTTTGGGGAATGAGTTGAGTTCCTTATAAAAATTCAAAAAAATAAAAATAAATAAAAGTCTCCTAGCAAAAACCTCTTTGAGGCATTGTTAAACACAAGAAAAATGAATAAAAAGTGATGTGTCTATGAATGAAATCTCCTTGAAGCATTGATAGATGGGGAACTCAACCTTCACCTAATAGATTTATAGTGGCAAGATCAATCTTTAGTGTTGGTTGTGGAAACAAAAAAGTTAATTTGGGTACTAATGATGATCCCAAGGTCACGTATATTATAACAAGCTTGGCACTAGAGGAACAAGAAACCTTAAAAAATTTCATCAAGAACTCCATAGATATATATTCTTGGTCATATGCAAATATCCTTGGCTTAGATCTCCCTCATGTTGTGCATTATCTAGTGGTGCACCTTAATGCAAAACTAATAAAGTAGAAACTCTGTAAGATGCATTTGTAGATTGTATTGTTAGTCAAAGAAGAGCTATAAAAACTATTAGAGGTAAGATGCATTTGTAGATTTGTAAAAATGTGACGATTCAAGTCCCATTATAGCTCAAACTATTAGCCAATTCTGGATTCCAAAATTTCAACTATTAGCCAATTGGTGAATATTAGCCACTAAAAAATCATTGCTTGTCACATGACTACAACCTTTCATCCAAACAATAATCGTCAACCAATCCTACTCATCCATCACTCAATGCATCTTGGCCCTTGATTTATCTCATGTAAATTCTATAAATGAGAGGCCTCTCATCCCATTTGATGAAGAATCTTCCATTCATAGCCTTATGTTGTTGAATTTTCTATCTATTCCTCTCATTTTCTACCTACTTCTTCTATAGCTTAGCTAATATTCATCATATCCTTATTTCATCTATTTGATCTTTTGTCATAGCAATCCTATCATCATGTTGTTAGTTTTATAAGCAACCACATTTCCTCCATCAACACATCAAAAGAGAAAATCAAGTGGAGATAGGATGTACTTTACTTCATCTCTATCTGAGGAGAAATAAGGGTTTAAGGTGAAGGTAGTGTATGTATTGCATTATCTTCTGTGTTATTTACCTTAATTTCATTTTATTGTCTTCAACATCCATATCATGGGTTATGAATCAAGTGATTTCGTAAATCATGCAATTAGAATGCTAATGATTTTTAATGAAGAATTTTGAACATAAGCCATGAACATTCAAGAATGTAATCATTCTAGCCGTTAAGGCATATTTAGGGAAAATGAATAAAAAATATTCTTGCAAATCAATCATCGAACCTTCTTAGAAGCATAATCACTATTAAGTAGCCAACAAACATGTTCCAAATTTTTAAAGGGAAAATTTATGCTTATAAATCCATTACAAGATTGTATTAACAACTCATATTTCTTCTAGTGAGACATGATCTAGAATACATCATCATCTTACATGAATTACTAGGTGGATATGATATGAAAACTTGACATAGAAAATGTGTGACACTCGAGGAGAACACATTTAAATGCTATGGTTTTTGACTATAAACACAAATTATTGACTACATTTTGGAAAATGAATTGCATTCGAAGAAGATTTGAGGATATTTTTGACTAAGACAAAATAATACAAACATTTTATTATTTTGAATCAAACAAGGTAATATTTCAAAAATATTTTTGCATGCAATTTATCATTGACACATGCAAGATAGAGACTAGATGACACACGTTAACTTGATAAGCATGAAAATTTAAAAATTTGGCGAGGTAAAAATGAGGCAAACAACTAGCTTTGACTAGGGACAAGGATTGTAAAGTACACAATAAGAACTAAAATATAAATCAAGAGACTAGTGCCTTATCCATTGGTAAATAAATTTAACATAACATAGTGGGATGAGAAAGAGACTTGATGCAAACCAAAATAAGATGGAAAAAGATGCAAAAAATGAAAAATAAAAAAAATCATTTAGATATTTCTTTTACAAATTTCTTCTTTAAATGTTACCACTTTAACTTAAAAGCTACTATGAGATACCACTCTTAGGAGTCTAAGCATTGGGAAGTAGCTTGTTCTTTGCTAAAATTTTGAATTTCTCAAGATTTGCATTTTTACTAGTCTTTAAAAATGACCCATAAACCTCTTTGTTTGATTCCTTATTTTGAAATAAGCCTCTAAAATATATGTACTTTAAATGTAGATCCATGCCCAATTGTTCAAGTCCCAATATGAATTACTAAATGTATATTTCTTGATACCCTTACCTATATTATTAAACATTTTTTGATGAATAATGTATATATTAGCATTTTAAAATTAGTGTCACATATTCACAAAAAAGGTGGGTTGAAAATGTTACACCACTAAAGTCCATATGGGGCATTATTCATTAGCAAGATAACAAAAAAAATATAAAATAGGCTACAAGGTGGATATAACATATGTAGAAGGAGGAGGGGGATCCATCATTTGGTTTACCCCATACATTAGTGGGGTCTAGGGAAACCAAAAGAGGGTCCAATCCATCATTATTTTCAATATTTTATTCTGGCTTTTATTTAGTAACCACTTGAGATAGATGGAATGAGCCATATGAAAAAATGTTTAGATTTTGGCTATTCAGAATATCCTCTACTAGCAGGTAGTAGAGAGGTAAAGTGTCTACTCTTAGGCTGCAATCTAGCTCCACTAAGCACAGTTGATTCTCACAAGATGAAGAGAAGCATGAGAATGAGTTTTTCTTGATTGTCATAGGCAGGATGGCTATGACCATGATAATGTGAATGAGGAGGAGACTAACTCTATGAGGAGGTGGAAGTTAGGGGTATTTCGACCACAAAACAAGGGGCATTACCTTGATGATCTAGTAACACTTATAAGTGAGCCACTTCAAGAAGACATTTATTATCTTGCACTTGAATATACAAAAACACATTAGAATAAATCACATCTTTAACATAAATAAAAAACTAACAATCAATAGAACATCTTAATAAAATAATAGAATTTATCTTTCCATATGGTAAATAGAATCTCCACCCTAAAATTGTGCTAGATCCAAATTAATTTTTGAGGGATGTGAGGTTGATCGTTTAGGTTTGAATGTATTGAAGAAGTCATGTATCTCGGACCAAAGATGTCGAGCTCTTAGAAAAAACTAGAAAATATGTTTGAGAGATTCTTGATGTCCACAAAAAGGGAATTAAGAAATAGGAACACCAAAATGCGATAATTTGGAATCAATTGGGAGGCCTCGAAATAGAAGATGCGAGGAAAAATGAGCCAATTTAAGCTCTATCACTACTAACCATGTATGTTGTAGAACCTATGCTTCCAAATTGACATTGGTGACTATAATTGCCACCATTGATTTAAGGTGGGCACCATAGGAAAATGAGGGGAAAGTCAATGATACCATTTTCAAGTCTTATAATTTTGACAATTAGTACTTTCATACCATTTCTAGTCTTTCCAACAAGGTTTGCATGATCTAATACCAATTTTATAAACCATATAAGTCGAGATATATTATATAATTATGTCAAAGTGTTCTTTGTTAGTGTAAGTGGGGTCTTATTTACATATTAATTCCACTTAGGTCCTAGGTATATTTAATGCTTAGATAAGATTTTATCTTTTATTAAATATTAGTGTCCTAGGCCCATTTAATGTTGAGTCATGTCATTTGATTATGACATAATCATTTAATATTGGTAATACATCACACCTTGTCTATATAAGCAAGGTCATTGTACACTTGTAATATACCTCATCATAATATTTCATAGATCTTAATATCAGGCAAGCTCATATTCTTGCATACTCTCTTGTAGAAGGTTGTAATTGTTTTTGCAGGTAATCCTAGGCTAGAACTAAATTTCATCTCCTACATGGTATCAAAGCAAGCCTTGCAAATTCCTTCTCAGATTTGAGGGTAGAGCTATTGCTAATGAAATATCTTGGTGAATTTTAGTAAGGTTGAGTATGGTCTTCCCTTGCACTTGATGGTGATCCGAGGAATCATAAAAATTTGAAAAAAAACACTAGTTGTGGAGGGTTCCATTTTATGGGTTTTAATTACAAGTGAATTTTGGAGCATGTTGGAGGTAGTTTGAGCTCACCATTGAGTCAAGGGAATATGAGAAATTCAATATTGAATTTTATTTCATAAAAACTTGACATTTTTGCCAAATTTATGAGGGTTTTAAGTTGGGAGGTGGTTACCAGATTCGGGAGGTAACTAAATTTTTAAAGCACTTTGGGCCAAATTGACCCTGTCATTGCATTGAAAACACCCAAAAACCCCAAGAACGCTTATCAAATTGTCAAAATTAGAGATTTTTGCCTCGAGCCCTTAGAGGTTTTTTCTACAAAAGCATTGCCATTTTTGTCCATACAATTGTACAAAATCCGTATAGTATGACTCTAACATATGACACCAATAGGGTACAATTGATAGGGTATATTTGACATCATATTTGTACTTGCACAATGTCTACATCATCTTGCATTAATGTTTGTGTACATGCTCTGTGCATGTCAAATCAGGTGGTATTAACCATTTATTTCATCACATTTAAAAAAAAAATTTAGAAAATATAATTTAAAATTTTTGTTCAAGTGTTTTGGCGCTTTGTTATGCACTTGGTTCCATGCAAGAAACAAGGGCTTAGCATTGGAAACACAAGAATCCTACTACCTGACCTACCATTGGTGCCTAGCCTCCCCGCCGCCCGCCTAGTGGTGAGATTTATTTTTTTGTCTATAACACATGCAGTCACATTGGTAACTGACCACTAGCCCTCAAGGGGGATTAACTTCTTCTAGGTGCCCAAATTGGGGCTTTTTTTGGAGCATAAATTTTAACCTAGGTATCAAATTTTTGCAAACAAGATATCAACGAAAAGCTAGTTTTGCATACTTCACAGTGGTGTAGGTTATTTTCCAAATTTTGCTGCAGGTACATTTGATTGAAAATTGAAGTTCTTTTCCCTTTTAGACCTTTGAGCTCATAAATTTTTCCTAGTATATACAATCTTCATGATTCCAACAACAATTGAAAGGTGTTCAAGAGCTCTACCATTTGGTTCATGCAATTTTTTCCAGATTTAGCCCCATGTATAAATTATTCAATTTTTGCATATTTGGCATATTCATTGGTTACTTGGACATACTATCTCATGGAGAAGTTATATTTGTTGTGGGGGGGGGTTCATTTTCAATTGTATTTTCAAATTTGGGTGATATCACATCAGTTTGTGTTAGATATTTGTCTATTTTTCTCTCTTGGCACTTGTTCTAATGACAAAATTAGGAATTGAGGTTCTAACTCATAATTATCGTATTTGGAAGGAAAGAATGATGAAATTGCCTCGGTATACGAGTTTGTGGTTCACATTAGATGATGAACAACCTGATTTTTTTAGAGAACATGAATTATTTTCTTATAGTCCAACAAATTTTGGAGGCTATGGGTTTGATTGTTATGCATGTTTTTGACAAATTTTTCTTCCATATTGAGGGGTTTACTACTCCTAGATAGGTTTGGGATAAGTACAAGGAATTATTTGGTTTAATTAATGAGATTCGTCCTATGCAATTAGAGGAGAATTGGCATCACTTCCCACCGATGATTTTAACACCATTGAGGACAATTCGGAAAAATTTAAATCATTAAGGTCACAATTGGTTTGTTGTGGTAAAGATAAAGTTGATAAGGAATACATATTGTTTATTTTTTCTAAGTTGAAAGGTTCATTTGTATACTTCTCTACTTACTTTTATAATAAAATGGATGGATTAGGTGATTCATTTGTCATGCCATCTTTTGAGACATTCTGTGATAGGTTGACTAGGGAACAAGCTAAACTTAGTCAACATGATATACACTCTAAGTGCCTTGATTTCATCATCACCTAAAAGTTAAGGAAAGAAGAATTCAAAACCTAAGACAAAATCTAATGATACACCCACCTCTCCTAGAAAGGATAAAAATAAGAAGGAGAAACCTAAGTGTGGTTATTGTAATAGGGCTGGACATGGTGAACAAAGTAAATTCTAAAAGAACACATTGGTTATTTTCCTTCTAAGTCTACTAGTTCACCTTCTTCTTCTTCTTCACCTTCATCTTCTACACGCAAGTGCCACAAGAAACTCTCATGAGAGTGATAAGGTAAAGGATCATAAGATGAAAGGTCATGCTCTTATTGCAACACATGTTGAATAGTCTAGAGATTGGATTCTTGACTCGAGAGCCTCATATCATATATCAAGAAAACTTGATAGGTTTCATCCTTGAGGAATACTTCAATCATAAAGGTTTTGATGGTTAATGGTGTTTATTTGGATGTATTTGGTAAAGGAAATTTTGATTCGCCTAATGGTATTTTTCATGATTTTCTTTACATTCCTGATATTCGACATAATCTTCTTTCAATATATCAAATAACACATACTAGTAAATCCATTGAGTTCACTCATGATTTAGTTTTCATTCGTAATTTGCATACTAGACAACGTGATGCAATGGGTAGGGTTGATCGTGATACCAATCTCTACACCTTTTCTCATTTTATTCTTGATGAGGACCACTCTCCTAGATCCATCGTGGGTAGTTGTTCAGATGGTGGTTTTAGCGGCTTTCTGAACCTCATTGTTCATCAACCAATTGATGAGGTTCTATCATCTCCCACTTCTTCATATTTGAGTGTTGACTTGGCTTCTAGGACTTCAGGGGAGTAGGATATGTCATTTTATTTTCCAGATTTTCCTTTGTAGGATGGTTTCATGATAGGTATATCAAATTCGGTTTGTCATTCCTCTTCTACATATTTGGAGGACATGTTTGAGGGGGTTACTTTCCTCTTCGATCATACATATTTTGAGGTTTATCTTGAGTTTCTATATTTCTTGTCTTCTTCTTTGATTGGGGTCACACTTGATTTTGTTGATATATCTTCAGAGACACTTGTTGCTTCTTTAGAGATATCATTCTTGAGGATTCTTCTCTCTTGTTTTGTAATGGAGACAAGGTTTCTTCAACATCGGCCATTGGATTTCTTTCTTCCCAACGGGAGACATGTTTTTTGGTATTGGATTCTTTTTTGTCTTCGGACTTTCTTCAATGGTTGTGGGGCTACTTCATTATGGGGGGCTATGTGGTCTCTTTTTTTCCCTCTTGTGGGGAGGTATTTGTAATGTATATATGTGATGGATGTACTTGGGGGTATCATGTAATCCTCCATCTTTCATCACTTGATTGTATCTTTTCTCTCTTTTGGAGAGTTTTTCTTTTCCATGTGGTTTTTCTCCTTTTCTCCATTTGTGAGAGATTGCATTTGCGTTTGTACATGGGTGCCTAAAATGGTCTCGTTTTTGGGACCCATCATTGTATCATTGCATCATTTTCATAATAATTTCTTCTCCCTAATTTGCACTTAAGGGGGGCTGTTGTTGTAAGTGGGGTGCTATTTACCTATTAAGTCTACTTAGGTCCTAGGTATATTTAATGCTTAGACAAGATTTTATCTTTTTATCTTTTATTAAATATTAGTGTCCTAGGGTCATTTAATGTTGAGTCATGTCATTTAATTATGAAACAATCATTTAATATTGGTACTACATCACACCTTGTCTATATAATCAAGGTTATTGTACACTTGTAATATACCTTATCATCATATTTCATAGATCTCAATATCAAGAAAGCTCATATTATTGCATACTCTCTTGTAGAAGGTTGCAATTGTTTTTGCAGGTAATCCTAGGCTAGAACTAAATTTAAGCTCCTACATTCTTGATCTTAGATAGAAAGCTAAATTAAGCCTTGACTTCACTCTAGGAGAAGATATTCCTAATAGTTTTTGAGAAGATATCCAAGGGTGTTTTGATCCTCTTTTGGAAAAATCTTAGAGAACAAATTAATGAGCGTTCACAAGAGGATTATCAAATTGAAATATAGGATACCACCAAATATTTTGTTGGTTCATGGAAAGAATAATATAAAAACCAAATCCATTCCAAAGAGTTCAAGAATTCATAGCTTCCCAAGCTCACCAAATAACTTTTTAATTATCACAAATATCCCTTAAATATGGTCATCTTTTATAATTATAAGGGTATGAAGGAAAACCCCTTGCAAGTTGGTTGCCCAATTGGATGACTAGAATTAATACAATGCCAAGCTAAAATTTTCCAAGCTTCATTACCTTGAAGATCACAATTTATCTAATTAGTGTAGAGGAAAAACCTTGGCACTAAATGGAGAGTAATCCCAACCCTCTTGATTCTTGAGGAAGACAACAAAACTCCCAAGAAACTTGATGGAAACCTCAATGATTATCTAGAGAATACCAAATAAAATCATGAAGAATTTTATCTAATTGCAAATAAGAAGTTTTGGAGGAAACCCAACAAGAGGATTAGTAGACATGAGTTGCCATAATAACCTTGGAGAAAATATAGAATTTTTTAGCTAGAGATAGAGTTTTGGTGACCCAATATGTAGTACCCCTCCAATTGCTACTGTGTGTATTAGTTTGTTTTTGTTTGTTGCTAGTTGTTAAACTCTGTGGATGATACATTGAATATCAAGATTGTTTGGTTAAGTTCGTGTGAAGATATTGTGTTAGGAGCGTGTATGTAATGGATATGTTGTTTATGAGTTTTATGTGATTATCATGATGTGATTGAAGTTTATGATTTATTGATGCTTGTCAGTTCTGGTGAAGAAGACAGTGTAGCACTACTCACTTGTGAGTATCCTGTTGCATTGCGATTCTTCTTCACTGTGTGTTTTCTGATATATGATAATATGTTTAACAAGTGATGTTTTATGCAGATATAGCTACTGGGTATCGGCTCCACCTGCTTTTCAGGTCTGAGCTTACCTTAATCTAATAAAATCATGTTGATTCAGAGATAGTGCTTGGTCCTCGTTTAACCATCGTTCTTCATTGAACAAGTATCCAATTGTCGCCTGTTGTCATTTGTTGTTTTGTCTTGTTGTGTCAATTTTGTTTGTGTTATTTTATTTGGAAATTAATTATTGTTTAATTTAGTTAAATGGTGCATTAGTTAAATATTTGACTAAGGTTTGATTTATTGAAATAAATTAAACAAGCTATTATTTAAAAGTGAATGTTAGTTTTGTAAAAAGACATTTCTTTAAAAGTAATTAATAAATTACTTGTACAAATAGGATTTATGTGAAAAGAAAGTATTTTTTTAAAGAGTTGTGTTCAACAAGTTAAAATATCTGAAAACATGACTTGAGGGAAAATATCTTAGATATTTAATAATTATAACTGATTGAGCAATTCTTGGGAATGCATGATTACAAACAGTTAAGTTGTGACTTGAGGTAATTAATTGGATTAATAAGCCTTTAGGAGTTGCAATTTCATTCACGACATTGCTCGGGAAGAATTTTCACGGCAGCAGCTTGGAGGAAATTTTTACACATGACAATTCTTCTGAAAAAGTTTTCACGGTAGCAGTTTTAGAAGGAGATTGCACAACAATTTTGATTGTAAAAATTAATTAGGAAAAAAAAGGAATTGTTTCGGAATTCTTTGACAAGATCTGGAGATTTTGAGCAAGAATTGATAGTAGCTTCAGATCTTGCTTTAGCTCAGCTTAAACAAGTTTTCTCCTTTGCTTATAAATTTTTGTGTCAAATTTTGGGAACAAGATGTTGAATTATTTTTGTTGCTCTGAAAAGAATTATCTTGTTGAACCTGCACAAATAATAAAGAAACAAATTAAAAGAGAATTCAAATTTTGACCAAAATTTAATGAAAATATTGAAGATTATTCTTTATCTTCAAAAGCAGTTATAAGAAAACATAAGATTGTGTTTGTCTGAAAATACTTTTACGCTAAATCTAACTTTCAATAAAGATTTCAAAAAAAAATGGAAAGATTCATGCTTAGAGAAATGTTATTGTCAAACATAAGTTGTGAATGATGTGGTTAGATGTGGTCATGTAGTTATGTGTTGTCAGCCATGTTATGTAATATATGTACTTTGATGAGTGTTTGATTTGTCTTCTGGACCTGTCACTATCTCCTAGCACAGAGGGAGTGGACCTTCGGGTTCCACGCGGTTGGGTGGAAACCATGCTATTACCTTCATTGGATATTCTTACAAATGACATTATACTTGTAGCTAATTCTTATTACCTTGTTGATCGTGACAGTGGACGCTGAACGTGTTCGGATGTGGACATTTGATATGAGGAGATCATTACCCTCTTGTATATTAACCTCATATGTATGAGTGTACTCTTTGTAACATCATTATGATGTATTGAGATTTATGAGAATCTCATTGGATGTAATCTGTATATATTAATGTCTTGAACTGTATAAGTTTTGAAAAGTGGATTATTCACGAATGTGATTTGTACTTGTGATATATGACTTT
Source organism: Sequoia sempervirens (assembly GCA_007258455.2). Taxonomy (NCBI): domain Eukaryota; kingdom Viridiplantae; phylum Streptophyta; class Pinopsida; order Cupressales; family Cupressaceae; genus Sequoia; species Sequoia sempervirens. The sequence goes on from VDFB02344629.1 coordinate 13,929, forward strand.
AATATTATGGTGTCATGTTCTTAATTATTATGTTTAAGTAACATTGTCTGGGAATCCTTATGAAATTTGTTAATCGAATGACTTTAAATTTTTTTTATTCAAATAATTTGTTACTTAATGCTTTGTCCTTTGGAATCCCTGGCGGGGCGTTACACAATAAACAAAAATTTAAAGTTTCAACAAGAACAACTTGCCACAAAGAGGCCAATGATGCTTAAAAGATAAAGAGGATGCTAAAAAACCTAACAATTTCATCATGCTCAACCTGCTTCCATCCAAACTAATTAAGACAATAAGGCTTAAGAAGGAAGGATTATCGATAAAACCAAGCCATTTTCCATTGAATGGTATAACTTGAGGCCTTACAAAGAATGTCCAAACATTGAAGAGCCTACTTTATGTTATTTTCCTCTTTCAAAAGAGAGAAAATAATCATAAAAAAATTAACATTCACAAGTTGGGCTAAATAATTTGGTAAAAAAAAACCTTTAACTAGTCCTTGAGAAATAGAATGAGCCAAGAAGTATCCACACCCTTCATCAACAAGCACACACAAAGCTATAGATAGAGGGAAGCCTTAGAAAATAGATAGAAAGAGCCCAAACATACTATATTTCTAACCATTGATAGTAAGGCAAGAAAATACATGGAAAAATTATACACATAGATTGAATGAATTGAGGTTCAAATCATAAGGCTTGTAGCATTGCTAGGATATCAGGCCACTCAATACAATCATAAGCCTTAGAAAAGTCAAATTTTCTAAAAAGAACCTATTGATTATATCACCAGGCCCATTCTATGCCTTCCCAAACTATAATGATATTATCTAATATGTATTTTGATTAATAAAACCTATATTCTGAGGTCATACAATTTGAGGAAGAAGATGGTGTAGCTTTAAAGCTAATGCTTTGGTGATGATTTTGTAAGAGACATTGAGAACGATGATGATCCACTAGTTGTAGATATCATTTGGATCCCCATATTTATGTATGAATTGAATATTACCTTTGTTTATGAATTTTCCAAAGGAAGTAAGCTTCAATATAAACCTTGCACAAATCCTCACCAACATAATCCTAAAGTGTTTTATAAAATTCATAGGGAAATCCATCACACCTATGGGATTAATTATTGGCCGTGGTGAAAACAACTTCATGAAGATCAACAATGGAGAGTGAGTGATCACAAAAGAATCATTGAGATGAGGAAAACCAATAACAAACAATCTTGTAAAGCGTGCTCATGTTCAAAGGAATTATCCTAAGCCTTAAAAACCTATTCGTAATGCTCGAAAAAGGCTTGAAGAATATTTGGAAGTGTTGAACAAAGGTTGTCAAAGGAATATGGTCAGCAGATCAATGAGAATTAAATGTAATTCTTCTCATATCATTTTTAGTTGCAAAAATATGTATTGCTAGCTATATTAATAAAATTAGTTGAGGACTGTTTGTAGTATCATACTACATCTATTCATGCTAATATAAGTGATTTGAAAGTTTGATATATAATGTTTGAGGTCAATTACTTAGGGTAGAGAAATTTTTTTGACAATACATTTGTGTTTAGTATTTCTTTTTGAAGGCGAGTTTGGCTTTGCGGTTTGAATGGAGAGTATTTCTACACATGTTTTTATCAATTTTCAGAGTTTTTGAAAGGTATGTTCAACATGCAAGAATTTTGAATTGACAAAAGGTTCTTTGTGCTTGTTTGTCAACCAATTGGTGTTCTAAAATAGTGTAGCAATGGATAGTAGTGTGTGGTACTTGGAGATAGTGTGATGTTAAAATAGGTCCAAGTTAAGGCATCTGTGGAAGCATGTGACATCCTGTTTTTTGGTGGCAACTAATTTGATTTAGGATTGACCTGTTACACTTTTCATGTAATTTAAATTTAGGTCCACCTTATGTCGTCCTAGTTAATTGTGGATCACTGGCCGACATAGAGTGATGTTAATATAATGTATTGTATATAATCATCATAATTTAGATCACTTGTAAGTAGCTGTGTGTGAGAATAAGAGAAGAGAAGATGGTGAGTCAATATACAAGGATGCAAATGTGAGAGAATTTGTATGAGCTAGTGTTATTCAATGTGAGTTGCATCTCAATCATAGTGCACCATCATCAAAAGATCATAAGGAGTGTAAAAGAGTGTTTGAATCAAGTTTAGATATTGTGTAAGTTGTGTAATCAACATTGAATATCCACAAGCTTTATCTTTGTAATCTGGTAGGACTAGTGTTCTACTCATTGAGTTGGTGATCAAATATTTGTATTGGAGATTGGTGTCTCTTGTAGGTTGCTTCCTACATATACAATTGGGGATTGGTGTCTTTGGCGGGTTTTTTCCTATTTCATATTATAAATTCCCTCATTACATTCCTACTTTGTGAGGCAGGATTTGGATAGTAGATCCAAGCATCTATTCTCACCGTGGTTTTTCCCATCTTCGGTTTCCACATATATTTGGTGTTCTCATGTATGAATGTGTGATTATGTTGTTGCTTGATTATTAGTTGCTATTTTGATTCAAGTTTCATACTCAAATATATATGTTGAAGTATTGAATTTTAAATAGATTTGATCTATTGATTCACCCCCCATTCTCAGTAGATTGTGTGCCCTTCAAGAAGATCCTTAAGATTTGGTTTCTCATATTTTATTTTATTAATGCCTTGAGTATTATTGCCAACTCAAAGATCTTAAAAAATATATTTATAAGTTATATCACCTACTTTCACCTAATGTAGTATATATTTGATTTGAGTACCTCTAACATAATGATTCAATTTTTTATTTTGACAATAGACCTTAGCCACCTTGACCTACAAGGAAAGATAGGGAGGGTTAAACTCAAGTGTAGCAATGGATTGATGGATATTTGATGTGGTAACCTCATATACATATTGACAAAAAATGGCCAACTAGTAGCCATAGATGTGAAGAATGAGAGAAGTACTCCTTATAGCCCTATTCCACCAAGCAATCCATCCTATCACCTAAGAAGGCCCAACCTCCAAATTTGATACCCTTTAGATATGGGCTATGGATGATGAGTCAGTAGGGAAGTATTAAGAAAAATAAGATTTTATAGCCTTGGGAGTATTAATTTTCCATTGAATATTGAATTTGATGGGGCAAAGGTTTGATAGGGTGGCATGAAAAAGGGGATAAATCAAAAGAGAGAAAAATGGTGAAGAAAAATAAATATTGAGTAGATATCATAGTGTCATCAAGGAATTTAAAGACTCTTCTAAGTCTAGGCTAAAAAGTATTTCATGTATACTAATGATAATGATTGATGTAGTGACCCATATTAGGATCAAAAAGACCCAATTTATTACACATGTAGTACCATGCCTCTCTCACTAGTTGTCCAATGTATAGGGAAATCATTATATTTATCATATGTCATCTCCAACTTATTAAAATCTCTACACATGACCCAAGTTGCAACATATAGTGAATCAAAAATTCACTACCATAATAAATATCTCTTCACAACATCTTTGAAATCATAAATATTGATAATTATAAAGGAATGGATTTCAATATTTAAAAGAATCTAGAGTACCTTGTTGCTAGGGTTGAAACCTTGATATACCACATTCTCAAGTAACTTAGGAGAGATAAAGGTGACAACCCCTCCATGACCAACATCATCATTTCTATAGAAAGGAAATGGTAGGTTAAATGACATGGAAAGTAGCAAAAACAAAAAAAATAGTTTTTTGACCTACTATAAGTAAAAAAAACTAAAATTTAAAATTTCTAATGAATCTCTGACTAAGTATTTCCTAAATTTTTTTAGTGAGACCTCAAACATTCTAGGAGATATAATTTATTGATGAGAAGCAAGATGCATGCCATCACTATTTGACTCTTTAAGTGTGGAATAATGATTAAATTGTAAAAGGTCATCTCTAAGAAAAATACCCAACTAAATGTTAGGGATTGATAGCCTCTTTTTTCTATAGTGTACTCTCCCTCCTTCAACTACCTAAGTGAACTTGAGATTGACAAAAAATCCTAATGGAAAAGGGAGAATGAACATGACTCTCTAGCTATGAGGATAATTTAGATGTTGTCTGCAACATTCTAGAGAATTGTGGTTTGGCGGAAGGCTCCCCATCAGAGGGAGAAACCTATTTCTCCTTCTTATAAAGGTTTTAATTCATTCTTGGTGCACTTGAAAGTTTGGGTAGTCAAGCTTGGAAGTGGTTTTGGCTTGAGAAAAAATAGTGTTTGTAACTCTATTTTGTTAGAGTAACCATGCATTAGCTACTAATTAATTAACCTTTAATTAATTATGTCTAATTTATTCTCATTCACTTAAGCTAAACTTAGGAGTGCTTTTATACTTTTATTAGTTGAGCTAATATTAGATCATTATGTCTCATCTCATGTGATGTTGACACTTGTCATGATCTAATCCCTTTACCATTTAGGGTTGCTCCTATATAGCACTCAACCCTCATTGTATTATCTCTCGAGCTTTCATATCTTTTAATAGACTCTTGCTTTTGTAGCTTTTTCTTGTTGAGGAATATTACATATATTATTTGCATATCTCTTATGTGGAAGGTGTCTTTGTTCATTGTTTGATCTTGTGGCTCATGTTTTTCACAATTCTAACATAGTATCAGAGTGTGGATTTAGTGAACCCCTTCTCGATTTATGAGGTTTTTTTTCGTCAACAAGGGTTACATGCTTTAGATCTAAATCTCCTTTGCTTTTTTGCAATTTTTGGAGGTGGGTGTTTTTAGGTGCATTTTGGTGCAGAAAGGACTTCACCGTTGGATTCAGGTTTGTCGAGAAAGTTAGATTTGGATTTTGTTTGACTTGATTTGGACTCTTGAGGTTAGATCTGCGAGGGTTTGAAGTGGTTGCTTTTTTCTAGGTCTGGAGAGTAGCTGCATTTTTGGTGCATTTTGGTGAAAAAAGAACCTCACAGTTGCATTCAGGAGGCTGATTCTATGAATTTCAATATATAATTTGACCTATTTTGGTGTTGTGAGCTTCTGAGGCAAATTTTTTTTGCTAGAGAGGTTGTATGGCCTCCCCAACACATGGATCAAGGTGAAAATATTTCAAACTACTAAAATTTTGAAGGAGGATCCTTAATAGGTGTGGAGGAGGGATTATTGTGAGGGATGGTAAGAGGATAGTATTTAATATTATGCTTTAAAGACAAAAAATAAAACAAGTATTTGGAAAATAAGGTAAAGCACATGCTTGGTGTAACATAAATTTCTAATCTAAATATCCATAGGCTCTTTTAGGTCTTTATAAATATCTACCTCATCACACATTTTTGAGGATGAGCTTCATAAAACCTATCTAGTTAAAAAAATGGAGTTTTTCAGAGAGGCAACAATAGTATTCAAAAGGTTTTAATATGACAAAGACAACCCTAGAAATTTAGGCCACAAAGGCACAAAAATCATATTTTCATTCAAGATTGGAAAAATTATAGATCCATAGTTGAAATACTAATAGAGATGAACAAACATATCACAAGCCATGTTTGAAGATACCTTCCATAAAATAGAAAATGAAAAAACCTTTGGTAAGGTTTTGAACAAAATCAATCATGATCCCATGTAGGGCCCAATTATTATTAACACATTCACAAACACGTGCTTTCAAGAGGATTTCTCCCAAACAATTGTTATCAAAGTAAAATTCTCTAACCGTTTGCATGCATTATCAAATTCAAGGATGGTAAAAATAATTTCTCAATAATTATAAATCTTAAATCATGGAATACTTTATGAACAAACTTCTAAGGATGCTTGTTTGGAGGTGCCATTATTCAGTCGCTAAACATTCAACACCAAGACAAATTGTTGGGTTGAAATAGTTTGTGGCTATATAAAGGATTACTATAAGAATCTAAAATGGATGTGGAAGGGTAAAATATTTCTTGTGCCAAAGGCATAGATTAACATAAGGGTGATGATAAAATTTAGAAAAGACACTAATCATAGTAGTGCTCTCTCTCCTACCATTTTTTCTGAAACATCTTCTCTGAAGGATATGTGTTGAATGTTTTATCAAGCCTAATTGGATCACACACATAAAGTTTAACATCTTCACACCTCTATGTTGTTATTGTAATAAAAAATACACATACTCAATAATTCCAACCCATGATGGTGATGCCTGTCATGATCTTTTCCTTCTAACTCTTGACACATATCACCTTATTCCACTAACCATGTGTATCCTTTAGTGGGTGTCCATAACCTATTCCAAAGTTTAAATTTCTTCAAGTAGAGATGTATTGTTGATAAAAACTATGGAATTTAGATTTTTACTTGTCAAATGTATTTTCTCAAATGCTTTTGAGGTCTTGTGAACACTCCCATTTCAACTATACCTATAATCAAGGAATTCCATAAGAGCTCATTTCTTCAAGGAATTTTATTAAATATTTCTCATGGTGTATGCATGTTTCATACATATTAATAGTATAGCCACAACTTAAAACATATAACAAATTTTTCTATCCTTGATGTTTCGATGTATGGTTGTACCCTATTTCAAAATTTCCTAGATTAGCATGAGTAGGAGGATGTTGGAAAATGTTGTAAAAATTATCTTTAAAACCATTGAAATTATTTCAACAAATATACTTTATGCATATATTATGTATTTTATTAAAAATTTCTAAAGCCTTTTAACAAATTTATTTTGTGCAAATCCCATGATCATTGCATTCAATGTGGGAGATCTCTTTGAGGCTATTAAGCCATTCATAGATTAAGGCTACACTTTCATGTATGTCTACTTGGGAATCCACAATAACAAAATATAAAATAAATCCTATACCCTTTACATTTTTAACTCCCACCAAACACATTCTCTTGAGAGTATCTAAAGAATTTATAAAAAACACATTTTGTGCATATCCATGAAAACCACCATGACTTCAATATCTTACAAAGGATCATGGGGGATTAGTTTTACACTTGTAAAGTACATTTTTTTGAATCCATTTTAACAAATCAATTTGGTGAGTATCCCATTATCATTGCATACTAGATATGATGTGTCTTTGAGACACTCTATCAAGATGTGTGTGTAACTTGATCTATCCTTAATTGGAAAAATTAATGGTTAGCAAACTTATTGTGACACCAAAAAAAGGTTTTAAAACTAATCAAAATAATAAAAAAGATGTTTATGTATGTCAGAGAGTTATGAATTTTGTGATCTTACCAACAAGGAAGAGACTGTTGTAGGGTTGGTGATCAACAAAGACTATTGCTTATATTCCTAGGTGTAGGTATTTTATTCATTGATGGAAGGTAGAGGGTACAAGTTCCATTGCAAGATCCATAGATGGTCCAAGAGGATATCATAAGAAAGATTAAGATTGATGGCATCTAACAAGGTTTATTGTATGATAGGCCCCATTTCAAGTTTTAGTTGTATTGTTCCAACCAAATCTCATTTTGCATTACCATAAGATTTTATGGTGATCATTTTAAGATTATAAGCTTCTTCTAAATATCCAAGATGTTGAATCAACTTCAAGGCACACATATTTAGATGAAACCCATTATACACTAGCACACTTTTGACTTTATATTTGGTGATAATCACTTCAATGTATAGAGGAAGGTTATGGGATGAACCTACAAAAGGCATATCACTTTGGCTAAATGTAAGATGGTGATTTGGGGATAGATATCTCATGAGAGATTGAAATCATGATGTGTCGATATCGTTTGAGACTCTTGACTCCTAAAGTACTTTGTACAATACATCTTTATAAATATTGGACATTTTTAGAATCTCCACAATTTATATTTGTTTTGGAATCTCACCTAATTTCTCAATAAGATTACATTTACCCTTAGTAGTAGGTAAGGGAAGCCCTTGAATAGTGAATTTTTCTATTGTTTGTTATGGAACCTATTCTTATTACTTAATATTTATAGTGTGGGGGATGCAAGGGGAAAGCCACATTTTATATATAATTGTTCATTGCAAATATGGACCATTTATTAGTAGGTCACAGATCTAATCGTAGAGATTATGATGGATTTTCTTTCCCCAGAAGGAAAAAAACCTTTTATGATGGCATTGTATTATGATTGTGTATTTCATTGTATTTTATTGTGAGGAGACTATGATAGAGAGAAGAGAAAGTTACAACAGATGTGTTGTAGGTTGTATCCCTTCATTTTGTTAGACAAAATAAATGAAGTACTAGTTGTTTCTCCATGGGTGTATCCCATATTGGGTGGTCTAGGTATATCTATGCCTTTGTGTTTTGTGTTATTTAATATTTTATTTTTACATTTATTTTATTGTATATTGTCTTGCAATCTTAATCCTAATAACTATGTCTTGTCGTGACAACACAAGTAGAGGATTTGATTTTGATTGTGGTTATTTGATTTTTGGAATAATTGATATGATCTACTACATCATATGTACAAGAATATTTATTATAACAAATTTTATTAGTATGAATATTCTGACTTTAGTAATCTTATGGTCCTCACAATATCCTATTTCCTTGAACCATGTTGGTTTGGGTTTATCTCCATTGAAGGGTTTGGTAGATGGAAATATGATCATGTTTTCTCTAACCAATTTATGGAAAATTCTCTAATGGATCACCTATAGGTGTGTATTGTCAGTATTTTATGTCCTTTGGATGTCTAGTAGTAATTTTTATACTAGAAGAGTTTTGGAAATCTTGAACTTGTTTTAAGTTAGTAACACCATCACTCACTATATGTATACTTTTTCCAAAGAATTTGGGTTTATCAAATTTATTTTGATCCTTTTAACATATTTTCACAAACAACTTAACTAAATCAAACATGTATTGGGTGATGGTGTTACTGACTCAAAATATGTTCAAGCTGTCCAAAACGCTTCTAATATAATAATTCCCTTTAGAAAACCAAATAATTCAATGAAACATCTACAATTTAAACCTTTAATTTAGTTATTAGAGATAATTTTACATAAATTAGTCAAAGAAAACATGATTATCTCACCATTTACCAAGCCATTCAATTAAAGAAAAACCAAACCAACATGATATAAGTAAACACAATATTATGAGTACCATAAGATTAAAAGAAATTCTACTAATAGATGTATGAAATTAAAAAATTATGTCAAAAACCTTAGTGATAACAAGGATATTGAGATAGAAGGGGAGACACCACTATCACCAAAAAAATAATTATAGATATATTGAGACCCATTTATGAAGAATGATAAAATGTATCAATCACCAAATAACATCTATTATAATAAATCTCCCCATACACATGATGTTTTGGTAGGTCATATCCATCATTTAAAAGGTTAAATAACCATAATCAAAATCAAATTATATGTTTGTTTTGTCACCACAAGATATAGCAAAGACACTATCCAAGTGCATCCCCTACCTACTCCTAAGGGTCAACACAATCTCATTGATCAATTAGAGAAGGCTCCAACATAAATATTAATCATGGAGCACTTTTAAAATATCTAATGTTTATAAAGATGGATTGTGCAAAGTCATCTTGAAGTCAAGAGTCCCAAAAAATATTAAATCATCATGGTTCCAAGATTTTGTGGGACATGTATCCTCAAATCACCATATTACATTTATCTAAAGTGATATACCTTCTATAGGTCCATCCCACAAATTCCTCTATACATTGAAGTGACTATCAGAACAAATAAAGTCAAAAGGGTGTTGGTGGATAATGGATCCGATCTATTTTTTTTCACTTTGAAGTTGATTCAACACCTTGGATATTTAGAAGAATCTTTGAATCTCTATATTATCTCATCATAAAGCAAATGTATAACAATACAAAAAAAAGTTAGCTGGAATAATACATCTATCACTTGAAGTGAGGCCTATCATATAAAAATCCTTTTTATGTGTCATTTATCTTGATCTTCATTACAATATCCTCTTGGGTCATCCATGGATCCATGCCAAATAGAAGGAATACACTCTACCTTCCATCAATGCATAAAATTCCCAAACCTAGAAGTGGAAGCAACACACTTTACCAATCCCCAACCCTTTCAATATTATAAAATATTAGGTCATTGTCACAAAATTAATCATTAGCCCATTACTTTGAATCCCAATTCTAAGTAATCCTCTTCATACATAGGTCCAATCAACCTTGCATATATATATACAATATCACATCTCAAACCCCACATCAAGATCATTATAAAAGATTATGGAGAACATGAGATCCAAATGCCTTTCATGTAAGAAAACTTCCATTCTCTCTCCAATGTTTTGGAGGGCCTCAAAACATTTCAAAGCAAGTAAAGATCTCAATTCAATATGGTTCAACTATCTTCATACAACATGGGCTCGTAATAGATGAAAAGATAGAATATATCAAAAGGTCTAGTTCGATGAAGAACAAAAAATTGTATCTTGTTTTGAAAAGAATGAATATCCTTTAACTAATAGAATATGCAAAAATATGAAATACAAAGGAAAAGGCCTTGAAATTCATGAACAAGGAATTTAAGACATGCATATACATGAGAAGGAACTAAATCAAAGAGAACTCCAAACCAATCAAAACCAAAGAGAACACCAAACCAATCAAAATCATGTGCTATTAAGGCTATATACTTAAAACAACCACAAATAATGGTGTAAATAAAGTGTGAAAGTGTAATGTATGTACTTTTTACCTTTACAATTCTAAAAATACCACCTTAAAATATAAACATTTGACAATTAGGAGGTATTTTTTGTAGTGTATTAAATTATGTTATTTTATCAAGATTCAACTACATATTTTTTGTCAAATTCATTGACTCATATTTCATGAGAAGTGGTTCATATAAACCTATATCTTATGAGTATGAATGGTCCAATAAACACTAATTACATCTAGGTGATTCTCATAGGGGTGAGAGATCAAGAGTTCCTAAAAGGTTACCCATCTCAATAGTACTTTGACTCAAACACACTTAACCATGCAATTTCCCAAAATCAAGCCCACTTAACTTACTACCCCATTTACCATTTGTCCAAAATGATATATATTTACCATTAATGCAATGAACCTCTATAATTACCAATATTAAAAAAAAAAATTTACTTGAAAATAAAATAATTTAAATACTATACATAAAAAATAACTTTTAAACAAATTAAACCATAAAGTCTCATTACTCAAGAGATAGATGTCATAAACTTACTAGTTACATAGTACATGATACATGTTGCAAATACTATATTAAGGTTCAAATGAGGATTAGGACTATGAGCGTTCATTAGTTATACAAAATATTTATATATTTAATTCATCATAAACGGATATCCAATATTATAGTCATCTCATCAGAGTGCAAGAAACATTATTGTCAAGTTATGATGCAGGAGCATCGACATTGGAGAGTTTCGGTTTTTCCCTTTTGTTTGTGATTTGGTGTTTGTTGGAAAATTTTGGTTTGTGATTTGGAAAAAAGTTCACATCGATGCTTGGCAACCCAATGCTCCCTATTGATTAGCCTTTCTATGTGTATATCAATCCTCAAAATCTGCTAAGACAAGGTTGTGCTAAAAGAAGGTTTGAGAGGCCATGATAGGTGTTGGAGAACTTGAAGGCTGAGGCTAAGGATGCCAATTCTTGTTTCCATGTGTTGCCACACTGGATGACTGATGAATATGTGCAGATAAAAGGAACTTTTACAATGCTGAGTAGATACACATGATTAAAAGGAGAGTAAAAGTTCAGCATCGAAGGCAGTTATGAGTTTGGTGCCAGTTAAAATAAAGCTTCCTTATGGGCCTGCGTGGGGAGAGAAGAAAACAAGAAATAGTTACAAGCCGATTGAGGATGAGTAGTTAGAGTTGGTGCAGGAAGTTAAAGGGAGATATGGATCGTTAAAAAGAAGGGGTAGTTGGAGTTTGGCAGAGGTAAATGGAGGAAAGCGGCCAAGGGTGAAAGTATGGGAAGGTTGGTCTAAAAGAAGTGAAGGGAGAGCAGATTTTCAGTGCAGAACAGAATAAGGAGGTATAGTTGGCTGACTATGGCTTATGCAGAGGTAGAGGTATAAGGTAATGGGAGATAATCAGAGAACCCTACATGGCAGACATAAAATCTAGTGTAGATAAAATCAGTGTAGAAGAGTCTGCGCCTTGTGTGCAAGATTGTATTGGAATCAAAGTTGATTATTGAATTGTATTGTTGTTTGGATATAAATGTTATGGTTGCTTGAAAAAGCTATTTTGTGGAAATCTTTGATCCAATTTGATTGATAAATGAAATTGTCAAGTTGAATTGTTGCTTGATTGAAAAATATTGTGTTGTCGGTTTTCATTGATGAGTATTATTGTTGTGTTGATGATTATTGATTGGGAGTGAGTTATTGGCATTGGATGCTGCATTATTTTGGTTTCAAAGCGGATAGGTGTGGAAGCCTTTCATCTTCAAGTTGTATAGAGGGGAAGAATCATCTAAGAACTTTAACTCCAACCACAAACTAAGTGACCCCCCACTTATATTCTCACTATAAATGACATGAAACATCAATGATGGTAGCATATAATGACATCTACAATAAAAACTATAACCAAATCCAAGAACCAAGTGTATGTAGTACAATCACCATCACATGTAGTCAATCATGCAGACCCTGGATAACCTCTAACTAGTGATGACTTCTCTACCATGCAATCCTAAGAGTATAGTGAGATTATGCATAGAACTATAATATCATTTTGGCCAACATTTTTAATTATAAATCACACATAGATGTTGGTCATCTATTTGTTAGGAAATATAACATCATAACCCAAACTATTAATCTATTCCCTCTATAACCCTAAGAGAGACAAAAATGCATAGAAGTAACCATAATGTATAGATCAAATAGACAAGCCACAATATAACACAAGATATACCTTGGGAAAACCCTCAAGAGGGAATAACCCAATCTCCAAAAGCATCCATACTCCATATATTATTCAACAATAAAGCAATACAAGAGTTACAATGAATACCTCTAAAACATCAAGCCTCTCCAATGCATCTTCATGTGTCCAAGCATGAATCCACACATCCCATGAAATGCTTCACATATGCACTCCTCAAAAAGACTCAATAATGACAACCCACTCACCCAACAAACCTTAACCACTAAACATGTGCTTGCTTTTATAGACTTAAGCTCACACAAATGGAACCAAGTGTTAAGATAAAACCATGTACCACAAAACCATGTGAATACAAAACCACTAATCCCTTATTTAATATTGGGTACTAATTTTTCACTTTATTAAATATTCCCCAATATTAGATTATTATCCCATGTCTCACACATTTAATAATAATACAATGTTACAATACAACATAAAGTGGTCCCCAAATAATTATCTAATGTGATTAACCACACCTCTTAGATGCATCACAACTAAATAATTATTTAATTATAACATTATAATATAACATTTTATGCAATAGTGTACAACACGATATCCCAACATTCTCCCACTTGTACATACATTGCATAAGGGATCAAACAATGAAATACATCATCATAACCATACATGAAACTACATGAATCTCCAAAATGCTCTCATGCTCCATCAAGATACTTGCAATAAGAACAAAGTGACCACCATCTCAAGCAAGAACCCTTTTCATCCTCCAACATGCCACCTATGTAAGAAAAGGAACATGCCAAGGCGAAGATGCACCAATCCAAGAACACAAGTATCAAATCCAAGCGATAACGAAGGCTCCAATCAATCTGATGTCAAGTAAAAACTCACATGATCAAGAATAACATCCACAACACATGCTCATACATCCAACCATCCATACCTCCTATGTATCAATAACACAAGTAAACTCATGACAACAACATATGTAACCCATAAACTGCAAGCATAAGCTCCCTGTATCAAACCTATCAATGAAGAACACACATATCCAAGAACTCCCACTGCATGGATAATGTCAAAGCATATTAATTCTACCAATCAATGTTATACCAAGGTGTGATAATTAATCAACAATGATCTACTCATGCAACACTAATAGCTGCATAACCTCTCATAACATGTCACCACAATCCCCCAAATCATATGAACATGAACCTTTAGGAAGGAAACATAGAATGAAGAGAGAAAACCTATAAACCATAACATGTCCTTCTACCAACACCTCAAAGTGCAATGTTGTGTCAAGTATGATCTCCTTACAACTCCAAATGAAAAGCCTCAACAACACCCAAAACAATGCTCAATCTCTTAGATCAAACAACATATGAATAATGTAAATGCCAACATGGATGTAAGCCTATCTAACCAAGGAAATCAAACTCAATGTATCCATTCCCAAATCAGGAAATTAGCCCATAAACCATCCCTTAAACTCCTCATCAATGAAAGATAACATGAACTCAAATGCACAAGGAGATAACAATGCCAAATATCTCTCAAAATGAATCCTCCAAAACTAACTATCCATAACTCAAGATCGATATTTATGAAAGATAGTTGCAATATAAACTCATCATAAACAATCCTCAAATGAGTCTCCAAAATCAAACACCATGATTCAACTCATTTCCATGAAATTAAAGCACAAAACATAAATACATCAAAAATAGGATGGGAAATACCTATTAGATGATAAACCACCGAGTAGACCAAGAGTGGGGAATGGGAATGCTCCTCCAAGATAACCAAATCATCATGACTCACTCCAAGAACAATCTCCTCTATAGGTCCATCATGAACTCACATCCATATCTAGTGAAGGCTCCTCAAACTTCCTTCTGAAACCTCCAAATAGTAATCATCTCAAGGAAATGTCTCTAATCACAAGAGAACTCTGACCTCACCCAAGTCTCCAAGTATCCATGAGCACCTCCAACCAATCAATCCATGCTAAGCTCCAAATGCAACACCGCACTATCATGAAGCACTCAAGAAAATGAGCAATGTACTCAATACCAAGAGAACCACCAAGATTAATGTCAAAGCTCCAACTGTAGAATCAGGAACCTATCATGACATCATGATCTAACCATCTCCTCCTAGGAGATCACATGCAACAATGCATAAACATACTGCTCTCAAGAGAACCTGTATAATGTCAAACCTCTAAATTGGTATCAAGAGTAAATCATGACACAATACCAACCACACTCTAAACCAAGAAACTATATCTCCAATCACATGATGATAACCATCTCCTCCATGAAGATCATCTAGGTCCACACACACTCAACTACAATGCCAACAACTCTAGAGAGAAAGTGAAACCAAGATCTCCAAACCAAGAAGATACAACCACCATCAAACAATCCGGAATGAATCCTATACTGCCATATAATCACTGCCAAAAGCTCCCACTAAAAAGTGTAACCAATTAAATGTACCAAGCTATCATGACATTGTGATCAAACCACATGCTACAAGTCCCATCAACCGACTAATCAAACACTCTAACCATCAATCCTCTCACATCAAAGCAACATACCAATGCAAAAATGACCACAAACAAGGCCAACTAACAAAATCTACATCAACACTAAACCAATCTCGTGGATATAGACAATCCACATCCGAATCATCCCACTACAAATGAATAGGTGGCCAACCCACACACCTGCATAACTCATGATCAAATAACGAAGCATGCAAACTCATCATAACATTAGTAACTTGAAAACTGAGATATCAAAGAATATAATCTTGTAGACATCAAGACTCAAACACCAAATCAACCATAGATCTGATTTTCCAAACATGTCCACAAATGAGTAAACATAGGCAAGGAACTAAATAAGCATTAAGGGGATAAGAAAAACCTCCTAACATCAAACCATATCACCACCAAACAACCACATACATGATCATGTCGTGCCAATTCTTAAATGTACCTACATATCCATGACACCATAACCAACACCAATGTTGTACCTATTCTCAACTATCACCCATACAAGACTCCAAGTCTCCACTTGTGTCAACCTGTGTCCTCAAAATTGAAGACAACTTATGTAATTGTTACCATCAAAGTACAACTCTAAAAAACACCTATAAACTTGCACTAGGGAGCACCAAACTGATAATTAGTTGTACCATCATAAATATCATATAAAAACATGTACTCCCTCAAGGTTTCACCTCTTGACTCATTTGGATGCTTATGCAATCACACCTCAAATCTCAAGCTCTTACAAGTGATCAAACAAATACCAAAATAATCCTACATGACAAACTGAAAATCAACCCAATCCACTGTGTAGTACGTTGTACATGCTCTCCAATGCCTATTCGAAATCGAAAATCTGATTCTGTATACAAAAGTTATGACCAAAATCGTGTACAAAAGAACATCTTGCTTTTGAGCTCCAAGAATTGATAAAAACTAAAATATCAGGAAACCAAACCTATACCACTGTATAGTGCTCAAAACCACCTTTCCAACAAGTATAAGAAGTTGAAAAAATGAAACTTTGGACAAAAGTTTGGATAGTTTGAAAAAAATATCCAATTTGACTATAGGGTGACCTGCTGGTGGCACCTAAGTTGAGCCACCTGTGGCTCACCAGTGGTGGTGGTGCGCCGTTGGCACCTAGGCGACGCCCTAGTGGCGCTTAGATTATGTTAGTGGTGGATCTTGAAATTTTGTAAATTTTGAGTAAAATTTTTAAACTTGAAAATCTGGTGGATTCCAATCCAGATTTTAATTCGTTTTAGCTACTGTGGCAATTTTCAAAATATTTAAATTTCATTTTAAATTTACTGGCCATTTATTTTTGTCGGGTGGGCTTAACTCTATTGGATCGACATCCTATCGGTCGAGGGCTGCCTTGTCGACGGTTGATAGAGCCGATCGAGCCTGACAGGCCTGTAGCGGCTTGTCGCTGACATGGCAGAGCCGTAGGTAGAGGGGCGGGGGATCCGCGGACCCCCTAAAAGATTTTTTCCTTTTCTTTTTAAATTTTTCAATTAAGATTTTAAACTTTATTTTATTTTTTTATTTTGCAAGGTTTAAATTATTTTTTGCGGAGGGGCCAAAATACATTTTTTTCAATATTTTATTTTCATAGTCAACCTTGCGACCGTATGGCCATAGGGTCGGGGCTTAAATTTTTTTTTTCCTTATTTTCAACTTCTCCAAAATAGGGCAAATTTTATGTCATTTTTCATTTTTTAGCCATCTTGGATCCAATGGTGAGGTCCATTTTGTCTTAAAAGGTCATTCATGAAGTTTCCCCTACAAAACCATCATATGAAAACTCAATCCAAGAAACCCTTTTGACCCATATTTTGCATGCTTTATATGTGCAATAAACCCAAAAAATCTTGACAAACCAAAAGCTCAAATTTGCAAACAAACACTTGCAACATGTGTTCCATATCTTGAAATGCCTCAGATCTATCATGCATGTCCATGGATTCAAGTTTGCACCAAATCTACTTAAACAAGGGGTATAACCAAAAACATGGAAGCTCACACCTCCCATCAACTATGAAAGCTCTGATACCACTCGTTAGGAAATAGAGCATCATCAGGTTCCCAGAATCTTAATCCATTTCCTACATAACCCCGAGAGAGATAAACATGCATACAAGTAACCATAATGATGAGACCATAAATTGTCTCATATTTTATCAAAGAAAATAATCTATTTCTTCCTAATGCATTAATGTTAAAGTGGATTTGAGTAATGATTGAAAGTTCTTTAGCTTCTTTAAAGTAGAATATAAAGTAAATGTTTGGTTTATTTTTGGTAATCTATGTGATCCAAATTGTTTCTAATATCACTTCATAAGTGTGTGTAAGATGATATAATGCAGATAAATGAGTTATTAAATAACTCATGGTAAGAAGCTACAAACACTTGTAGCTAAGAGCTCCAGACAAGGCTTTGAAGAAATTATGGGAAGATAAAGAAGACTCCTTCAGACTTCCAGCACATTCCAATATTATCGCAAAATGAATGAGTATCAATCACTCCTAAATTGGTGGCTAAGCATGTAGTTCATGACAGCTCAAGAGATCTCTTCTGCCACATTATCTTTCAATAACTCAACTTATCAAAGCAATTAAGTGTTATTAGTGATAGTGGAATGTTCTTTAAGATAATCAACAAAGATTTGGTCAAGCAAACTGAAGAACAATCCCTTCATTCACGTGGAGAATTGAAGGTTCCCTAATAATCAGGCACCCAGAAAATTGTCAAAAATGCAGTCTCAGTAAAACAACAATATCTTCCTCGTTTCTCAACGAAATTCAAAAATTCAAAATGATCTGGAAAGTAGATTGGAAGGGCTAAATTTTTTTTTGAGCATTGGTGTGATTTGCATAAGGGAAGGAGCAGTACCTGATAGAAAATGACTGAAATAAAGGTGGTGTGATGGAGGGCAACAACTTCAGTTTTTTTAGAGTTTTGTAAACAACCCCTCAAAAATAGGATCTTGGATCCACATTCTTAGTGGATTGGTTGGATAGATATAAAATATGAATTCTATAAATACAATGTAATCATTTGAGAAAATGGGGGAATTAGAAAGGCTTGTTTTAGCCTGAGGAAATAGGATAGTTTATTTTTATTTCTAGCAATGTATTTCCAACTTTCTAGAGTAAATTTGAATTCAAACAAGCTTTTCATTTTCAAAAAGTGTGAAGTAGTTTAGCCTTTTTAATTCTTGCAAGTGTTCCTTAGGTTAGTTCCCTTTCATGCAACTTTCCTTTCATGCAAATATGATTTATTTATGCAAGAAGAATAGACTATCAAGCAAGTTTTCTACTTTCTCTCTTGCAGACAACCATGAACACCACCTTGGATTGATAAATTAAATTACGAGGATTACAACAACCCCATCATTTTTGGCGCCATTGTCAGCGATAGGTGTCATTAGGGAATCGGGAAAACTAGTTTGGCAACCTTTTAGATTGAGAATTTCTTCAAGAAGGATTTGTCTTTCAAAACATCCCCAAAATACAAAATCAAAACCCCAAAATTCCAAATCTAAGGGGAAAACCTACTATTTTTTTCAAAATATCCTTAGTTGGAGGACCATCACTCCAAATCAGGTAACAAAGGATATTTATTTAAGGAAAGAATTGATGAATTATTGCTTGCAAGAGGTGCAAAATACAATAAAGAGATCTTATCTTCATTACAAAAGCTTGCAAAAAAGAGACTTATTTGGAGACCTTCAAAATCCAAGAATGACTGCCCAATCAGATTTTTGAAGTCAAAGGAGGGCCGCCCAATCAGAGATTTGAAGAACAAGGAGTTGTTTCCAGTCATGCATGCAACAGATCAAAAGGAAGGATTGCAAGATCTCTCCAATTAGCCCATGTATTTGCTAGAATCATATATCATGAAGAAGGTTTCCACTTCAAAGAAAGGTGAATCATTGAGTTTCAAAATTTTTCATATTTTTTTCATTCTCTTGTCTCAAAAAATTGAACACATGGAAACATACTTTGAGAAAGGGAAGATATTTTTCAGAACCAGTTAATGGTTACGTGTAACCTCTCTACATCATTAAGTAGAGTAGGTTAGGGTATGTTTGATTTTTGAAAATAAATGTTGTGCACATGCTATTTTTTTTTCTCTAAGGCTATAAGCATGTACTTTTCTATACAATTTGCTGCTCTAAAAATTTGTAGCAAATATTTTGGCATTATGGATGACTAGTTAATGCAACAAAAATAATGATGAAGCAATTTGAGTTGGTATTCAATGTAAAAGATCAAGTTGCAGCTCTCAAAAGTTGAAGAAATTCTTTGCATGCAACATGGAGAAAGTGAACTACAACTCATGAATGATGGTTGCATGAAAAACTAAGATAAAATTAGGTATTTACTTTATTATTTTACTCTTATTCAACTTAAAGTTCTTTCATTTTACTCAATCCACTCAAAAAAGAAGAAGAAAAAGTACCTAAAAACATATCTTGAGATTTATGGACTGTTTAGGAGCTGTTTAGAGCTAAATAAAAAATAAAAAATCTAAAAGCAATTCTAAGATTTAAGGAGCAATTTGAACCTATCTAGAGCTATTTTGGAATTGTTCATGAGCTGTCAGGAGCTACCCGAAGCAACTACTAAAAAAATAAATTTATTAAATTTGAAGGTTCATTATGAGTTGCAGAGGGACCTACAACATTTTAGGTGTGGGGGAGATGATGAGACCATAAATTGTCTCATATTTTATCAAAGAAAATCATCTATTTCTTCCTAATGCATTAGTGTTAAAGTGGATTTGAGTAATGATTGAAAGTTCTTTAGCTTCTTTAAAGTAGAATATAAAGTAAATGTTTGGTTTATTTTTGGTAATCTATGTGATCCAAATTGTTTCTAATATCACTTCATAAGTTTGTGTAACATGCTATAATACAGGTGAATACATTATTGAATAATTCATGACATTAAATAGCTTCATAGACACTTGCAATAGAGAGCTCTAGACAGTTGAAGCAGTTAACTCCTGACAACTTTAGAAGGCTTTGAAGAAATAATGAGAAGATAGAGAAGACTCCCAACACACTCCTACATTCATGCAAAATCATGGAGCATCAGTCATTCCTAAATTAATGGGATGAGTATTTGTTTCATGTTGAGTTTTAAGATCTCTCACAGTTATTAAATTTTATGCTTCCTTCTTCCACCAAAGATAACTCAAGTTACCACATCACTCAAATGTTGTTGCATGATTATAGCATGTTATTCATGCTAAGTATCAATGATTTGGTCAACTGAACTGAAGAATAATTCCTTCATTCATGTTCAACACTTGAAGACTTCCTAAAAATCAGGTGCCCAAAAATTGTCAAAAATGTAGTCTCAGTAAAACAACGATATATTCCTCGTTTCTCAATGAAATTAAAAAATTCAAAATGATCTAAAAATTAGATTGGAAGGGCTAAAAACCCTTTTGAGAATTTTGCATGATTTGCATCAGGGAAGGAGCAATATGTGACAGAAAATGACTGAGACAAAGGTGGCGTGATGGAGGACAACAACTTCATTTTTTTTAGAGTTTTGTAAACAACCCCTCAAAAATAGTATCTTGGATCCACATTCTTAGTGGATTGGTTGGATAGATATATAATATGAATTCTATAAATACAATGTAATCATTTGAGAAAGGGGGGGAATTAGAAAGGCTTGTTTTAGCCTGAGGAAATCTGATAGTTTTAGTTTCATCTCTAGTAATGTATTTCCAACTTTCTAAAGTAAATTTGAATTCAAACAAGCTTTTCATTTCTAGAAAGTGTGAATTAGTTTAGCATTTTCAATTCTTTCAAGTGTTCCTTAGATTAGTTCCCTTTCATGCAACTTTCCTTTCATGCAAATATGATCTATTTCTGCAAGTAGAATAGATTGTCAAGCAAGTTTTCTACTTTCTCTCTTGCAGACAGCCATGAACACCGCCTTGGATTGATAAATTAAATGATGAGGATTTCAACAACCCCATCACATAATGCATAGATCAAATAGACAAGCCACAAGATATCACAAGATATACCATGGGAAAACCTTCAAAAGGGAAAAACCCAACCTCCAAAAGCATTCATACTCCATCTATTATTCAACAATAAAGTAATACAAGAGTTACAATGAATACCTTTGAATAATCAAGCCTCTCCAATGCATCACGTGTCCAAGCATGAATCCATACATCCCATGCCATGCTTCACATATGCACTCGTCGTAAACACTCAATAATGACAACCCACTCACCCAACCTACTTTAACCACTAAACATATGCTTACTTTTATAGACTTAAGCTCACAAAAATACAACCAAGTGGTAAGATAAAACCATGTAGCACAAAACCATGTGAATATAAAACCACTAATCCCTTATTTAATATTGGGTACTAAGTTTTCACTTTATTAAATATTCTCCAATATTAAATTATTATCCCATGTCTTTCACACATTAAATAATAATACAATGTTGCAATACAACATAAAGTGGTCCCCAAATAATTACCTACTGTGATTAATCACACCTCCTAGGTGCATCACAACTAAATAATTGTTTGATTACATTATAATATAACATTTTATGCAATGGTGTACAACACCATATCACAATACTATTCACAACACTACTATCTCTTGCTTGACTCATCCAAAATTACCATAAAATGGTGAAACACAAAGTATAGACCAACACACCATTTTTTTTACAAATTATTATATTAACTACCAAATACGTGGCATAGACTATCGGGCTAAGTTAGTCTTAATAAATTTTAGTGATTTAAACACCTTTTATGTTGCTCAAGATAGGTAATTTTATTAACCACTACCATGCAAAAGATCAATACATATATCATATATATTTAATTAATCATTTATATTTGTTTTGTTCATTTATATTTGTGTTCATTTGAGAAGTTGACTAATACTATTGATTTAAATTATTGAGTAACTACATGGAATAACAACTCTTACAACAAATAATCAATACGCATCATCTGTGTATTCGTTATACCAAAGTAGGAACAACTAATACATATATCATTTTTTCTATCTCAATTGTATGTCTTGTAAATATAAAAAATGGAATACTTTGCATAAAATAGAAGCATCATATTTTTCCTACGTATAAAGAGAGAGAGAGAGAATAAAATGTCCTCACAGTTGTAATCATGAACACATAGGCCAAGATAATATGTATGTGTGCAAGGTGCATAAACTATTGAAAAAATACCTCAAAGACATACATCATCAAGTTAAGAAAAAAATGTAGTATACATTAAATTCACTAGATCAAATGCATGGATAAGATGTATGAATCATTTAAAAAATTATTTGAAGGAAATATGGTCTCATGGCATGCGATGATTGCAAATTTTATACAGTAAAGATTGAATAGATCGAATGCTTGGATAGGATGTTTATGTTGGAATCACTCACACTCTGATACCATGTTGAAGTAAGTAACCAAGATGCACCTAGGATCATCAATATGCAACAAAAAATAACCTCCACACACACAAGAGAGAAGCGACAACAAAAGATGTTATTCCATCAAACAAGAATATAATATGATACAAGATTCACAAGATGCGATCAATATCTGATGATTATTTTAAGATGGAAGAGAAACCTTGCTTATAAAGGCAAGGTGAGAGATGGGATTAGACATGATCATGACATGTGTCTTAATATTATTACATGAGACAACTTATCATAACTACCTAGGATAGGATAAGATCTAAACATGACAACTAAGACTTCTAGAAGGAATCTTAGGACCTAAGTAAACTTAACACATGTGAATAAGTCCCCTACTAGGAATTAGCTAAGTACAATATTTTATTCACTCAAATACCTCCCTTAAGTGCAATTTAGGGAGGAAAAACCAATGCAATATGCATAAAGACATGCAAAAGATGGGTCTTGACATAAAAGGCCTAATGAGGTACCCATGTACAAACAATCACTCAAAAACAAAGAAAAGGAGAAAAACCATGTGGGAGAAAAATCCTCTCCAAAAGAGAAAGCACAAGATGAAGGACTACGAAGCCTTTGAAATAATGTTCCATAAAGAATATGAAGATGAAGAACATCACTGAAGCATGAAGAAATTGCAAACAATTGTCAAAACGATGACTATTATAGTGTTATAATTGAAAAAACTCCCCTCAAATCAGGGTGATGATTAGGATCAAGAAGAAAACAATATGCATGAGTGCCCCCAATGGTTCTACTCAAATAAAGATCAAATGGAAAACAAAGGAAAATAACATATCTCAATCAAAGATATAAATGGCACATAAATCTGCATGAGTGACCATAAGGACACTCCTCAACCAATGCAAATTAAAAATACAAGTGTTAATAGTCTAAAGAACATTAATCAACTAAGGATTGAAGGTTTCCTCCACAAAACAAGAATGTAAGAGTGTCCATATGATAAATGCTCCATCTCATCAAAATGCATGTGTAACTAGCCTTTGCATCCACCTAGTACAAAGGAACAAATACTAGAGATACATAGATCACTCCAAAGTGAAACCATGGAAGCATTAGCACAATAGTATGATATCCCCCCATAATGATGACTAGGGAGAGGCATAATATATCCACTAAAACAAAATGTATCACCATGTAGTGCATGAGGAAAAAGAAACACTTGAAAGTGTAAAAGAAAGTACCTGCAATTGAAAAAGGGTGTACAAAAAATAAGGCACACATGCATGAGGTAAGAATCATAAGGATTTTTCGTTGTCATGGAGGGACACTCACTTGATAAATGTGTGATGACAAATAACTAAGGCTCTACACAATCCCCCCAATGCACTTTATAATATAGTGCAAGTACAAAATATGACACAACCTTATGTGAAAAATCGCCAAAAGCATGTACAATACTATGGAATTTTATCTTAGTGCATCTATGTATAAGAAAGTGCTTACAAATGATGCAAAAAATTCCCATAAAATACAAAATTTTGGATATACATATAAAACAACCCAAATGAAGCCATCCCATGAAAAAAAAAAGATTCTAGGTACCAAAATATCCAAGTAATTAACCAAAGTGATAAAACAAAAATATAAATTAATCATACTAGAGGAAAAATCTAGAAAAGTGCATGGGTAACTCTAAAGATCTCTAAAAGATCTTTCCAATGTCACAAGAGTCGTGAAAAACAAAGGAACATGACAAAAGTTATGAGCTTGAGAGCAAAAATGCATATTTGACTTCAATAGGTTATAAAGCACACCAATAGAAAAATATGAGAAAAATATTTGCACCATTGGATAGTTCTCAGAACTAGCTTTATGTTGATATCTTGTTTTCCAAAATCTAATTCTTGGATCAAAAGTTATGGAGATTTTCTCAATCTTGCTAAAGATTCCAAAAAAAGGCAAAAAAAATTACCCCCTTTGACCTAGGTGTTGGTAGCCCATGCAACTAGGGTCATGTAGTAGAAAGTGTCGGGCACTACGTCGAGGGGGGCGTATGGTCTTCCTGGCAAAAAAAGCCTCTAAAACAATTTTTTAAAATACAGGAAAATTTTATTCAAAATCATCTGTTCAACCTCTTGAGCGTGATGGCTAGGTCCGTTTGGGCTGAAAATGCTCCAGTAAAAAATTGTTCACTAGATCTAAGCTTCAAACCCTTGTTTTTTTAATGTTGCAAATGGTGGCCAAATTTAGAGAAATAAAATCCAAATCTAACTTTCTCGAGCCTCCTATACATAATGAGACAACCAAAAATATTGTCACTATAGCCAAAAGAGCTACAATCACCAAATCTCACCAAAAAACACAAATGTAATATAGGATCAACAAACCTTTTGCAAATCCTTTGTGATTCTCTATATCATATTAAAATGTAAGAGAAGAGCATACGATAATTTGTAAGATTATAAAAGAAATTCAAATTACAATAGAAAACTTGATGGAGGAAACTGCCTAAGAAAAAGGAAGGGGCTTGCCAGATTCAAAGCTCTAATACAATGTTGGAATCACCCACACTCTAATACCATGTTGAAGTGAGTAACTAGGATACACCCATGATCATCAATCTACAACAAAAAATAATCTCCACACATCCAAGAGAGTTCAACAACAACAAAAGATGCTATTCTACCAAACAAGAATATAGCATGATACAAGATTCAAAAGATGTGATGATGCTTTTAAGATGCAAAAGAATTATTGCTTATAAAGGAAAGGTGAGAGATATGATTAGACAAGATCATGACATGTGTCTTAATCCTATAACATGATACAACTTGTCATAACTACCTAGGATAAGATAAGATATAGACATGACAACGAAGACTTCCAAAAGGAATCTTAGGACCTAAGTAAACTTAACATGTGAATAAGTCCCCTACTAGAAATTAGTTAGGTAAAAGATTTTATTCACACCAACAATTTGAACTATTTGATGAAATGGCCTTAAGAAATACATGCTCAACATATTAAAACAAATGCAATAAATAGGTAGAAAACCAAACACATGGCCTTGCTCCACAAAAGAGTAATGAAACATGGTATATATTCCTTAGAGATGATTTTCATATAAAATTTAATCTACCAATGAAAGTCATTTCCATGCACATGCCCTAGGCGTTAATGTAAATAAGGTCTTTATCTACCTAGTTATCTAATCACCTACTTAGGATTACCTATTCACACCTAGCTTAAGCTTATCGAGGCTTTTTTTTTTTTGTCTCACTTCATAGCACTAAGACACATGTCCTCATGACTTGAGACACCTATTGACACTTGCTCAGCCACTTGTCAAGTGAGCTCACAAGTGTCCCACCTTTGGAGGGATAGTCAGAGTTTCACTCCTACCTTTTCACCTTCTCATCCTTTCCTATATATGTAAGGCTTGATCATTGTATTCTACACATCTATGATAGTTATTTGGCTTTTCCATTGTGCTTGATTCATTTCATTATGGTATGAATATTGCATATTATTTGTTGCTCCAACATGGTATCAAAGTGTTGATTTGCAAGATCTTTCTCGATTTTGGTGATTCAAGTTCTATCCCTATCAATGAAGCATCATAGAGACAAACAGATAGTGCCATCATGTTTAGAAGGCTCGGGAAATGAAAAATACCTTTCATTTCATCAATTTTGATAAATATTTATTTTTTTATTTTTTTCGGTCATTGTGCATGTTGTATCAAAAAGTTGTAAAAATTTAAAAAAACAAAGGGAAAATTTACCCTCTGCCAATCTACCATTAGGTAGACAATTGTAATTTGTAGGCATTTATTGACAATTTGGCCTATTTGGAGGGTTCCTATTGTTGTTTGTTGCAAGCATTTTCTTTGTCCTTTTTGGCCTAGTTCAATACACAATATCATGTTTGAAATTTTAATAATTAGCTTTAAAAGCCTCTCAACACCTTCCCATATCTCTACACCAGTCCATTATAAGAAGGATTGTACTTAGCACTTAGAAGGATTGTCTACATGACCTCTCATTCTCTTGAGAAACCTCTCCACGCCTCATTGATAGAAATGTTGTAGATTGATTCTACAACATTTCTATCAATTGGCATCCCCATGCCTCATGCTCCAAACAACTAGAGGCATGGTCTCTTCATTCCACATTCTCCATTCCAGTACCACACATTAGTCACGCCTCTATCAACATCTATAGCCAAGTAGGTTTCATAAATAAACCTTGGCTCATCTATGCTACCTTCCATCCATCTTTAGCTCTCTACAAATTATAACTGCTCATCCACTGGCCTAATTTCCATTTTTGACATTGCATATTCATTGTGCAATTTATGGAAGGTAGTGTGACCTGTTATTTGGCAGCAATAAAAGGCTTTAAAACCTTTATCATTCAATATCCAAGGCATGAAAACCACGCATAGGAAATCTATATGTGGTTTTGGATTGAGCAAGTATATTGAGTTCTCCAAAGCTAAGGTGATGCATTAGAAACCAAAGCCACTACAATCCAGGAAGTGTTGAAAGTAATAGAGGTGGGAATTATTTTTTTGGGTGCAAATCTCTACTTCTCACAGGTACCTAAAAGTTTCACTCTAACCCCTAATGAATTGGTCAAACCAACTCCCACATGGAATTTTTTGGTTATAACAGCTTAAGTTTGGGTGTTATTTTTGTTTGACATGCATCTATGGTAATGCCATCAGAGGAAAAATCTCTAGCAATTAAATGCCAAGCCCTACATTAAATTCTAATGGTCAAGGTAGTGGCATACATGTCAACCTTGACATTACTCTCTCCATCAACCTACACACTTGGTGAGAAGACCTTTTTGGTCTCACTTTTTTTTAAACACTACTCAATTTTTGTATTAATTGCAGTTAGTTAATAGTTAGATTGACCAAAAAGTGTAACAAAATAGGCCTTTTTTTTCATTTTTGCATAACTTTCAAAAAAGGACTTCATTTTTTTATTGTGAGTAGTCATCGAAAATCGCTTTTCGAGCTTGACATTTTCATGTTGAGAAATTTTAGAAATTGTAATGTTTAATCTGTTGTTTTCACCTCTGAATTCAAGTGTAATTTGTGCAGTTTTTGATAGGGCATAACTTTCACCCTGTTTGTCAAAAATTGACAAGCTTTTTCTTGAAATTCATTAGAATTTTGCAAGGATTCTAGATTTGTAGTCAAAGTCAAGTTTTGGAAAGTTATTTTTTCACAATTTGTAAAAATATCCGTGAGTTATAAACAAACAATTTGGCTTCCAAACTTTACACAAACTTGTAATTACTATTTTTGCATCTTTAGGAGGGGGGTCTACATTCAAATTTAATACAATTTTGGGGGGTTTGCTAAGTCACAATTCAAGTTCCTTGTTGTGTGTGCATCATGGATCCTAAAATCAACTTGTTAACTCCACATAATTTCCACACATGGAAAGTCAAAGTATAACAATTACTTCAATCTAAGGGATTATGACAAATGGTTAATGGAGGACAAATTCAATTTACTAGGGATGGGATTTTGAACAATTTACTTATTAGAACAAGTTAGATGAAGCAATGGGAATAATAGGTCTTCCTGTTTTCGATAATTTGTAATTTCACTTTTCTAGTTGTACAAATCCTAAGAAAATGTGGGATAAATTTGAAAATCTCTTTGGTAAAGTTGATAAATTCAAGGTTCTACAATTAGATGTTGAATTAACAACATTGTCTCCAAATTCCTTCTCTTCTATTGAATATTTCTTGGTTTAGTTTAAGTCTTTGCATTCTAGACTTCAAGGTTGTGGTAAAAATAAAATAGATAAAGAGTGTGTCTTCTTGATTTTGTCAAAGTTACGAGGTCCTTATCAGATATTTGCTTCTTTCTTTTACTCTACCATGGATGCTCTTGGTATAACACATGTAATGCCATCTTTTGAACAAGTTTGTGATATACTTACAAGAAAACAAACTAAACTAATCTCTATGGATGTTATCACCTCTTCAAAAAGTTAGAGACTTGTCCAATCATCTAAAGGAAAATGAAAGAATCCTTCTAATAAACCTAAGAAAAAATCAACTTCAAAAAATGAGCCATCATCCAAGCAGAAGAATTCAATTGACACACAAGCCACATCATCTACACAATCAAGAAAGAAGGCTTACAGAATCATAGGAGAAATTTTTTTCATAAGAGGATTACAGCTTTGGAAGAGGCCATGCAAAGACTATTAGGGTTAGAAAGAAGATATCTAACAAGTTAAATGCATATTTAATTTGTAAAACAGAGAAATAAAACACATAGAAAAATTAACACAGAGAATTTAACGTGGTTCACCCAATCCGGGCTACATCCACAAAACCGCAGTCATCCAATGATTTTATTATCCAATGCAAAACTTATTACAATGTCATGAATAATCGCCTTTCTCTCTTACTGCAACTCCCATCCCAACCCCTTATAACAAGCTTAGAAGCTTCCAAATTAGGGTTCTACAAAGTCAGTTTTTTTCTTTTTTTTGACAATTTTTCCTTTTTTTGTGATGACGTGAAAAAGTAGGAGAAAAATTTTCTCAGGGGCTACCACCCCCGAACCCCCAACCGAGGCCTAGCCCAGCCTCAAACCTCAATGAGGATACATGAAGAGTGTATAGTATAGCATGATCAATCGCCACATACCAACAAAGACACAATATTGATCTTCCCAAACTTACTAAGGGACACGCCCTTACAACTTGAGGTTTGGATTCATCCAATGACAGTTGGATAGTTGACATAGGAGCCTCACACCACACGACTCACTCACATGATCTTCTAGCATTTATTTTTGATAGCACTACTTCTCATATTTCAATGGGAAACTCTTCACAAATTCTAGTTATGGGGTCAGGTACAATACGATTGACACGTGGTAGCATTGAGGTTGTTCTCTATATTTCTGATATTTTAGCTAATGTCCTTTCAATTTACCAGATTTATCATATTGGTGATGGAAAGGTAGTTGATTTTTCACCACATGATGTAGTTATTTGACAACTACACCATCCAAAGAAAATTTTTGCATTAGGAAAAGAAAATCATGGGTCTAGGTTGTATAGGTTTAATGGTTTTGAGTCATCTTGTGGAGCATCACATATTGCCCATGCTGAATCTTTGAGAAAACTTTAGCATGAGAGGTTTGGGCACCTCAATTACATGTATCTTCAACAATTGAGTACTAAAAACATGGCACTTGGACTCCCTAAGATATTTTGCACATAGGGCATTTTTTGAGGTTGTGTACTTGGAAAATATCATTAAGAACCCTTTTCAATGGCTAAGGCCCATCATGCTACTACCTTACTTGAGTTGGTTCATAGTGACCTCATATCATTTCTAACTTCATCATTTTTAGGAGCCAAGTATGTACTCATTTTCATTGATGACTATTCTCATCGCACTTGGGTGTACTTTCTTAAGTATAAAAGTCATGTCTTCCACACTTTTAGGACCTTCAAGGTGTTTATGGAGAAGCAATTGGGTTATTTTATTCAAAAAATCTATACAAATAATGGGAAGAATATATGAACTAGGCCTTTATGGAGTATTATGTTGAGCATGGAATTCAACATCAGTATTTGGTTCCCTACACTTGCTCAGAAGAATGGTGTTGTCAAAAGAAAGAATATATCATTAAAGGAGGTGCCATTGTATGCTCCAGTCTAGGTCTACAGCCTCATCATTTTGGGTTGAAGCTATCAATTGTGCCAACTATATTCAAAACCACACTCCCCACAAGGTAGTTCAAAATCTCACTTTAGAGGAGGCTTGGTCCAGAATCAAGCTTGATTTTTCCTTCTTCAAAGTATTTGGTAGTGAAGCTTGGGCATTTATATTATATGGTCAATGTAAGGCAATAGAGCGGAAGATTCAAAAATACATCTTTGTTTTTTATTGTGAGGATGTGAAATCCTATAGGTTATTTGATCCTAACACTAGGGATGTCCACTTTTATAGAGATGTCCAATTTGATGAGTCTTTTGCACAAATAGATCCTCCACCATCTTCTTCTTCCTCACTACCTACTCTGCATTCTTCATCTCATTATAATACCTTAGTACTTGAGGATATTTCAGATGATGGCCCCGATCCACCACCACCACCTCCCACCGCTCATGTTTTTCCCAGATGAGCTAAAGGTGGTGTTGGTGAGGTTGGTTCTTTAGTTGGTGATCCTACATCCTCTAAATGCACTTGTTCACAAAATTTCAATACTAGTCTTTTGAGTCATGCTATATCTCCATATTCGTAGAGTATTTCAGAGGCTTTTGGTATTCTAGATTGGGATAGTGCTATGACAGAGGAGTATTCTTCATTGATGAATAATAATACATGGGATTTAGTTAATCTTCCTAAGGGAAGAAAGTTGGTTCGGTGCAAGTGGGTGTATAGCACCAAATATGCAGTTGATGGTTCTATAGAAATATACAAGGCACATCTTGAGGTTTTTCACAAGTTGAGAGTATTGACTACTTTGATACATTTTCCCCTGTAGCCAAGATGGATTCAATTCGCCTTATTTTTTCTATTGCTACATCACAAAGATGACCAATTTATCAAATGGATGTGAAGAGTTCCTTTCTACATGGTGATCTTCATGAGGATATCTACTGGAACAACCTCCAAGTTTTGTTCAGGAGTCTTCACTTGTTTGTAGATTACGTTGTTCTTTATATGGTCTCAAGCAAGCCCCTAAGGATTGGTATGAGAAGATAGATGGTTTCTTTCTTGCATTTGGTTTCAATCATGGCCACTTAGATCACACAGTTTACATTTAGACACATGGAGATGAACTTTTGATAAGTTTTATATGTTGATGACTTGGTACTTACTAGTAATTCCTCATCCATGATCAAGATATTCAACATAGTTTGATGACACACTTTGACATGACAGATCTTGGGCTTTTGCACTTCTTTCTTGATTGTCAGGTTCTTCAATCTATCTATGGGATTTACATATACCAACATAAGTACACCATTGACTTGCTTCATCAATTTCATATGAGTGATTATAAGCTCACACCTACACCATTTTAGTCTGGTGTCATTTTGACTACCACTTGCACCACACCAAGTGATGATGTTACTTTGTATAGACAGTTAGTTGGTAGCCTTTTGTAATTAACACACACATGTCCATATATTACCTTCATTGTTGGGCTTGTCTCCTATTTTTCACATGATGCTCATGAGATTCATTAGAAGGCAACCAAGTGTATTTTGAGGTACATTAGTGACACCACTCGTTTTGGAATTTAGTACACACTAAGGGATTCATAGATTGTAGGCTACACCAACTTAGATTGGGCAAGAGATGTTGATTCTTGAAATTCCACTTCTGGCTTTGTTTTTCTCTTGGTTCTAGTCTAGTTGCATGGTCTTGCAAGAAGCAAACTGCTATTGCATTATCATCTATTGAGTATCGAGGAGCAGTTCTTGCTAGCTAGGAGGTACTATGGCTTCAATAACTTATGATAGAGTTTGGTCTTTCACTTGATCATCCTACTATACTTTGGTGTGATAACTAAAGTGCCATTCACATATCTCACAACCTAGTTGAACATCAATGGACAAAGAATATCAAGATTCATATGCACTTCATTCAACAACTTATCCAAGATGGTGTTATATCCTTAGAATATTTGTGTACTAAAGATAAGGTTGTAGACATCTTCACTAAATCTTTAGCATCACCTCGCTATACAATATTGTGATAATTGCTTAGGGTGAAGGAAGTTATCCTCGGGGGGTTTAAATTATTCCTTCCTTTATATATAGTTCTCTTTTTTGGAGAGGAGTTTTTTCCATTAGGTTTTCTCCTTTACTCTATTTGTGAGAGACTTTATTTTGTATATGAGTACCTAACATGGTCTTGTATCTAGTACTCATAATTATTGTATACATTACTTCCTAAGTTGCACTTAGGGGGGTGTTAGTGTAAATAATGTCTTTATCTATCTAGTTACCTAATCACCTATCTAGGATTGACCTATTCACACCTAGCTTAAGTTTACTTAGGATTCTTTTTCTTTTTATCTCACTTCATATCATTGAGATATGTGCCTCATGACTTGATACACCCATTGACACTTGCTCACCCACTTGTCAAGTGAGCTCACAAGTGTCTTACCTTTGGAGGGTAGTCAGAGTTTCACTCCTACCTTCTCACCTTCTCATCCTTGCCTATATATATAAGACGTTATCATTGTATTCTACACATTTGATGATAGTTATTTGGATTTTTCATTGTGTTTGATTCATTTCATGGTATGCTGAATATTGCATTCATTATTTGCTACTCCAACACTAGGTATTGTGTAACTAGTCTTGGCTAAAACAACCACACTGCAACCTCATTCGATAGATCTAAAATAAGAAAAATGAAATATAAAATCATGTATCCATGTCAATGCATATATACATTCATCCACACTAATAAATAACACCTACAACAATGTGCAAATGCACACCCAAAATGTATTTTATATTTTTTAATTTTTTGTCCACAAAAAGAGATTCAACACATGAAAATGAGGCCAACCACATATCATTGTAATTATATTCATTCCTCTTCTTGGTTCCAATACAATTCCACAAAGCCAATGCTCAACACCAAAAATACTTCCAAAATAAATGTCACGGCCTGGAAGAACGATGGTGCCCTTTCGACTCCTTCCCATTTATTTTCCATTTCCATTACCCACCACTACAAAGGCATATTAATGTCATAATTTCCCCACTATAATCCCTCTTCTCCCATGCTAGCTACATGGTAGAATGTCAAAAATAAATATCTAAATTGACCACCATATGCTCACGACCTCCATCATTTCCTCTTGGTTTAGATTAAAGTAAAACCCCTTAGGGTTGTCTCGAAAGAATTATATTAACTAAAAAATATTTTGAATAATTTAAAACAATAAAATTTAATATTTTTTCTTCTTGAAATCCAACAAGTTCAATCTAGAAAACAATGATTGTAATTCAAACATTCACACATGCAAAAATAAACTTAAAACTAAGTGTCACATAATGCAATCGTATGATAATAACAAAGATTTTATACACCAATCTATGAGAACACTTTAGTATATCTCTACACGCCTCTAATGCATCATCATATGATCATCTTAAAAACAAATGTAAGTGTGTGGGTTCTTGGATAATTTGGTTTGACTAGTATGTTGTTGCTATCAACCTTCCTCTCCTAGATGATACTCTCCTTTAAAACATGAGAGGGGGACAACTAACCTTCATCCATCTTAAGTTGAATAGACAATAGTTAGTTCATGTCAATATAAAAAACCATAACCACAAAACAAATAAGATATCAACTACATATTATTTAAGAAATATCAACCATTGGATAATGACAAATAGGCGGAAAAATTATGTACAACCAACTATCAAATCAAATTGAGAATATTTTGTATAGACAATGAAATACCAAACTAACATAGTATCATGCAAAACATATTGTCATCACTCTCAATGTGTCATTTAAACATTGAATATGCACATCTTAATCAATTAACTGTTTATTAAAAATATGTCCATAATAAGTGGTTCCAAATGGGATGTGGCATTTTACCTTTACAATTTTAAAAAGATCACCTTTAAAATATAAACATTTCATAATAAGAGGCATTTTTTGGAGTGCATTAATCATATTATTTTAATTATGCGGAAGGCGTGTCCTTATTTGAGCTGTGAAGCTCACTTTTCCCATCAACGGTTGAAACACACAGAGGCATGAGGCAAGAAGGTTCGTTACTCTACAATGTTGATCCCAAATCATCATTTTTTTACTACTTTTCGTCATTTTTTTTCTACTTTCCCATCCTCGTTGGTCGTTTTGGCGAGCTACAACCTAAAAGAAGGCTTCAAAAAGGGTTTTAGAATATGTTTATTAAAATGAAAATTACAGAACAAGCACATTTAGGTTTTAACATTACGACATCCTTTCCCTTCGTCTTTTTTTTTGTCCCAGTTTTGTTTTTTAATATTTTTCCTTCAAACTCTACTCTTTTTTTTCATCTGCCACCATGTCACAATATTTATTACATAAAGATTTGAACGAATATGGTAACATTTAATTTTTAAAATCGTAAATGGAGTCCCTATTTTCCAAGATTACCATGAATTGTTTAATTTGAATGTATGCAATTACAAAAGTTTTTTTTTTTTACTAGGTATATAATTGATATAGTTTAGTTTTTAATATATATTTTAATTAGAAAAAAACTTATTTATAAAATGTTTATTATTTTGTTGATTAGAAATATGTTCAAAAGTGAAAAGTAAATTTACTTTTTTTTATTTATATTTTATATTAACAAATATTTAAAATTCATATTGAATAGTTTTACTTATTTTAATTTTTTTTATATTAATAAATGTTTAGAATTCATATTGAATGGTTTTACTTATTTTTAAAAAATAAGAATTTTTAATTTTTTAATTTTTTATATCTAAATTTTTTATATTTATGTGTTATGAATTGACTTTTTATCTTTCATTTTATTTTTAATTTTGATTTTATTTGTAAATATTTTATTTGAAGTATGATTTTAATTTTTTTAATTTAACTTATTTAAGAATTTATGTCCAATTTTATTATAATTATTTATTTGCTAATTTTTATTTTTATTTTCAATTAATGTTAATATTGTTTGTAATATATTAATTCTATATTGTAGATAAATATTTTATTATAAATATAATAATTAATACTTAAGGGAAAGGATGTCATAATGTTAAAACCTAAATGTGTTGGTTATTAGAGCCGTAATTTAATTTTAAATATATAATAAGTAATTTAGTTTATAATATATAATGCTATATTATATAATAATATAATAGTTAATAGAATAATTAATATATAAATAATAAATATAATATAATAATAAATACATAAAATAATGACTTTATATAATAATATAATAGTTAATACATTATTTTATATAAAATTAATAATAATATTAAAATCATTTTTTAAATGATCTATTAATTGAGCTCATTTATAACACAAATGTTTACAAAAAATAAACCATTTTTTCTCTAATTGACCTTCCACACCTATTCCTTGTACTCATTGCACAAGGTGAGATTGATAATTATATTATTTTATCAAAATTCATACATAATTTTTTATTCAAACTCATTGACTCATATTCCATGAGAAGTAGTGCCCATAAATGATTTTTGTCTAAATAATACTCACAAAAATGAATGATTGAAAACGTACTTAATGTAAAGGGGAAAATCTCAAAATCCCTCTGATGAAATAACAGGTAGATTGATATGCCCAAGCTAACAACAGAAATGCCAAATAGCATTCTCACTCTTGCATTCTTTTGAGAATCGGCTATGGATAATGTACTAGTTCAGCGAGGGGCTCGGGCGTTTCAGTTATCATATTCTCATTCATGTTCCCCAACACTCATGTCGATATCTTCGAGCAAAGCATTTCCAGATCTTCAGAAATCATTATTCATGTCTTGGGACGGGCTTAAGAAGAGAGAAATGAAACAGAAACAGACACAGATTACTGTAGTTTGTCACATTGGTGATATACCTGCGAGGGATATAAAAATCGAGTCTGGAAGATACAAGGGAAGAATGCTGGGAACTTTGCCCTCCGGATACCTGAGATGGATAGTGAAGAAAAGATACCCAGATGCACAGTGGGCTGCCATGGCAGAAGAAGTGCTGGAAGACCCGGTTTACAGAGACAGGATGGAATGGGAGAAATTTGATGGAACAATGAAGGGTAGTGGAAAACCTCTTACTAAAAAGTCTTCTCTTGACGCAACACCCGATTTGTATAGATTCTGTGCTAGATTTGGTTGGGATCCTTGGGGCGTCTGGAACTTTAATTCTGATCTTTTGGGTACCTCCAAGGGTAAAAGGATTCCTCGGATTAAAGACAATCCAGAACATGAGCACTTGTTGAATTTGGTGATGCAGAAAAAGGGGCTGATGCCCATTTCTCGAAGTGAAATTTTGTTATCTGAAAATGCTGAAGTCAAGCTTAATTATAAGAGCAATGATAATAGTTCTAAAGGATTGAAATCAGAAATTGATGTGAGAAGAGATGCAAGAAGAGAGAGGCAGAGATTGAGAAGAGATCCCATGAAAACCCAATTGAAGCAGCAGCAACCAGGAGATGGCAAGCTTTTTCCTGGTAGAGGAGCCCTTCTAAGAAGGATCAGTGATGCTGAATCAGGAGATTGACTAAGTGTAGATAATTGCCCTTGCACATCACAATTGCATAGCAACTAAGATTTTGTGTTTTTTAATACCTGAAGCATTTTGTGTTTATAAGTATCTGGAGCATTTGGGCGTATTTTCTCTGTTATGCATACTGTTTGTTCCTTTTAAAAGATGAAATTAGGCCAGAAGATCTATCAAAGTGTAATTCGTTGTTTACATTATTGGTTCTCTGAATGTCTAGTTCATAAATATTTTCGTCAAGCATTTTATTTGTGGAGGTCTCGATTAAATGCTTTAAATACAGATTTTTCTTGGGCTGGTTTAATATTTCGGAAAATATATTATAATTGTGCCTGCTATACCCACATTAAAAAAAAGTATATTTGATCTTTTTCGAGAAATAAATCTGGGCTCCCATAATGGGGTCCCGGTCCGGAAATTAATAGTAGAAAGATCACTTAAAAGATTACAGAATGCCTACATGAGCAGCACCCAAATTGGAATTAGTGTAGCAGGTAAAATCTAACATAAAAAAAACCTAAAACCTTCATAAACAAACAACTTCAGATACTAGGGTATGAGAGACACCCCAACGACTAATACCCTGCAAACCAGGAACCCTCCCTCCAGTGGTCATACGCCCTGTTGTAAACACCGCCTCTCGACATGACCACTTCTTTGGCTGCAACACCACCCAACTCAGTAGAGATCACCAAACCATCAAACTGAACACATTTAATAACTTCTGGTCTTTTCATAGCTCGAACCAGCACATCACCTTCAAGATGCAGCAGTGTAAAACCACTGCACACTTCCAGTAAACCTTGTGGTGAGATACAAGAAGATTTTTTATAACAATTTGTAAATCTTGGCAGAAAGTTGTGAGAGTAACCGCATCCAAAATCACAGCCTGCAGCTCTGAATGCATAACTTTCTAGGGTGTCTCCTCCACGGCCTCTTTGACTTCCACCTGCCCCAACTGCTCAGTGCCAACCTCCTTCTCGGCAATCTCCACCTCCACATTAACCATGTCCTCCAACTGAAGCAACAGGAACTCTGACTATTTCCTCACCTCCGCTGACAGAACAACACAATGGATTTTATCTGCAAAGTCTGCCAGAATTGAAGCAAGTGACCTTAGAGATCCATTATGGCCAGCCTTCTTCTACCAAAATACTTTACACCAAATTTAATAGGATAGAATCGGAGCAGTTAAAATTTGCTTCATGCAATGGTCAAGACTCTACCATGCCATAAAAGGATCCCTGTGAGGAACTTTATGTTTGGGGGCCATGAAGCAACCACCAAAAAGAAAACATCAAACTGCCAAAAGACAAGAGCCCAGACAGCCCCGCCAGCAAAGAACCAACATACAAAAGCCATATAGCCAACACCCAACATCCATTACTAAACAATCCATCATCACGAATCCTCATAATTCTTGCGCGAGCAATTAAAACCTTCAAGCTTGGACACATCCATCCCCATCTCATGAGAATATGATGGCAATCAAAAAAGTGGGGTGGACAAGCCATTAGGGAAATATAAGGTGATCGATCATGGTCAATAACTTTGTCTAGATCATCCTAAACATCTACTTTGCCACTCCCCAAGGATGAAGGACAGAGATGAACCACAAAGTTACGAGGCAATTGAACACTTGATTTTGTTCTCTAAAACAGTGACTAAAGGACATTAGTTCATAGTGCCTGCATAAACGTTAAAACCTCCTCCAGAAGGGCATTCAGCTTTCAATTCAGGCACCTGGCTTTCTTCAAGCCATTAATTACACTCATTGTTTCCCTTAACAATAAATTTTTTCAACTTCCTTTCGAAGATGCCAATATCAGATCAGCTATCACTGCCTCCCATTCTGCCTCATTATTTGTCTTCCAACTCAACACCTTTGATGAATGAACCTGATGAGTCACAGAGAATATATACTGCTCCTGTTGGGACAAGATTCCTTCAGGGTCACTATCAAAATTCAGTTTACAAACCTCGTGCTTAGGCAGTTGCTATTTATTTTGCCTTGCACTATTGTTAAGCATGATTAACCCATTAACAGGAGAGTGTGTTTCATCTTTGATTTTATTCCTCTTACAAATTTTTTCTTGCTGATGATCTTTTGTGTGGGTCCGCCTACAGTTTTGCTATTTAATTTGTGGGATATGGTTTTTAGTTTTGAAATCATGATTTTTTCTTCCAGCCGGTTACCTTATGTAAACAGGTAGGGTATTCTATTTTAGGGATGATTGTGTTCTTATAATACTAATAAAATATTTAGATTAAGAGGTTGATGTGAAGGACCTTTAATGGTGCATCTTCAGTCCAAAACAAACTCAAAGACAATACTAATTTACAAGTTAATTTTTGAATTGATATAGAAGACAAATAATGGTGCGTACACAATCCAAAACAGACTTTAAGGCAATAGTAACCTGCAAATTACATATTGGACTAAGATGGTAGACAAGTAATGGCACGGTGGCACATGCTCAGTCTAAAATGAAATTAAGACCCTAGTAAATTGCATATTCAGATGTGAAAGATAAAAGATATAAAATTAAATTTGACTTTGGATAGTCATGTGATATCTTTTGACAAGTAAAGAATAAGACCATTGACAGATGCAAAAGAATTTGGTGAAACTCTAAGAAGATAAAGGCACAATTACCAGGTTGAAAATTTTAA
Source organism: Sequoia sempervirens (assembly GCA_007258455.2). Taxonomy (NCBI): domain Eukaryota; kingdom Viridiplantae; phylum Streptophyta; class Pinopsida; order Cupressales; family Cupressaceae; genus Sequoia; species Sequoia sempervirens. The sequence continues at coordinate 53,816 of VDFB02344629.1, forward strand.
TTCATTCAGGAGGTCAAAAAATACAGTAAAATATCTATAGCAAGCTGTGTTACACGGGGACACGTCCCCACCCCTCAAACCCCTGTCCCCGTACCCTGAGGTGTTTCGGAGACAGGGGGACGTTAGGGGACGTCCCCCAGCTGTCCCCCCAAATTTGGAGAATACGGTACGTCCCAAAATGCATCCCCAAAATTGGGGATGGCAGGAAACACATAGGGGACACCTGGTCATCTCCAAGGTGGCTAGTGACGTCTTAGACATCCCCTAATAGTCCCGGGGACGGCCAGGCGTCCCCTATTGTAAAACAATTTCTAATAATGTTTTTTAAAATAATCATTCATAACATTAAAAAGAAGAGTGTTAAATATATTATAACAGCATTATAACAACAATGTAACATGACAGCATTATAACAGCAGCAATAAATATATCATGACAGCACTATAACAGCAATATAACAACAATTAAATTAATCATGACAGCAGTGACAGCTACTGTACTATAACAGCAATAAATATCATGATTTAGATTCATAGTTAATGATATAAGTTATATAATAGTTAATATTAACAGAAATAATTTGGATTTCTGATTTCAATGTTTCCTTGTTCAAAAAGCATCAAAATCAAAATTCTTCGTATGGTATTAGAGTGCAAAAGAGATTAAAGGTGCATTTGCCATGGTCTGGTTCAGTGTGGTGAAGTACAAACAAACAATTTCTTTTTGGAATGTGGTTGGCATGCAAGCTCCTATAGATGTCATCCAACATCATTCTAACATTGTCATGTTATATTGCTGCTGTTATACTGGTCTTATTAACTTGTAGAGATCTCTCTCTCTCTCTCTCTATATATATATATATATTGCTGCCCCCTCGTCATCCCCAAAAAATGGCCCTCAAACTGCCATCCTTGAAACGTGTCCCCTTCCGTCCAGCCATCCCTGTCCCAGAAACGTCATGGAACATAGATAGCAAGTGAAAAATATGGACAGAAATGGACAAATCTGGCCGGTCCAAAACATTTGAACCAACCTGCATTTGAACCAAATCCAGCGGGATTTGGTAACTATGGATAAAAGTATCATTTGTAGAATGAGAACAAATCACAGTTAGCCAAGTGTTGTCGATAATGTGCCTTGTTGCTAGTTAGAAACTATATTGCATCATGGAATTGCACTAACTTGCCTCTCAATTAGCTCATCCAATAACATCCAGTTGATTGAGTTATTGTACATTTCCATAAACTCTTCATGTCTTGTGTGCCAGATTGGGCATGATTGCATCAATGTTCAGGTAACTGTTACTTGATTTTTTATGAAAATTGGAACAAAAAAAGAGAAAGAAAATATTTTCTGCGAAATCAGCAAAGCATGCAAAAATAATAAAGGAGTTTACTAACTTCAAGAAAGTCAAAGTCAAAGGATAAGGATTACAAATATATTATCTACAGAGGGTAAGGATGACAACTCAAAGATATAAAATTAAATTTGACTTTGGATAGTCATGTGATATCTTTTGACAAGTAAAGAATAAGACCATTGACAGATGCAAAAGAATTTGGTGAAACTCTAAGAAGATAAAGGCACAATTACCAGGTTGAAAATTTTAATTCATTCAGGAGGTCAAAAAATACAGTAAAATATCTATAGCAAGCTGTGTTACACGGGGACACGTCCCCACCCCTCAAACCCCTGTCCCCGTACCCTGAGGTGTTTCGGAGACAGGGGGACGTTAGGGGACGTCCCCCAGCTGTCCCCCCAAATTTGGAGAATACGGTACGTCCCAAAATGCATCCCCAAAATTGGGGATGGCAGGAAACACATAGGGGACACCTGGTCATCTCCAAGGTGGCTAGTGACGTCTTAGACATCCCCTAATAGTCCCGGGGACGGCCAGGCGTCCCCTATTGTAAAACAATTTCTAATAATGTTTTTTAAAATAATCATTCATAACATTAAAAAGAAGAGTGTTAAATATATTATAACAGCATTATAACAACAATGTAACATGACAGCATTATAACAGCAGCAATAAATATATCATGACAGCACTATAACAGCAATATAACAACAATTAAATTAATCATGACAGCAGTGACAGCTACTGTACTATAACAGCAATAAATATCATGATTTAGATTCATAGTTAATGATATAAGTTATATAATAGTTAATATTAACAGAAATAATTTGGATTTCTGATTTCAATGTTTCCTTGTTCAAAAAGCATCAAAATCAAAATTCTTCGTATGGTATTAGAGTGCAAAAGAGATTAAAGGTGCATTTGCCATGGTCTGGTTCAGTGTGGTGAAGTACAAACAAACAATTTCTTTTTGGAATGTGGTTGGCATGCAAGCTCCTATAGATGTCATCCAACATCATTCTAACATTGTCATGTTATATTGCTGCTGTTATACTGGTCTTATTAACTTGTAGAGATCTCTCTCTCTCTCTATATATATATATATATATATTGCTGCCCCCTCGTCATCCCCAAAAATGGCCCTCAAAGCTGCCATCCTTGAAGCGTGTCCCCTTCCGTCCAGCCATCCACATCCCCGAAGCGTCATGGAACATAGATAGCAAGTGAAAAATATGGACAGAAATGGACAAATCTGGCCGGTCCAAAACATTTGAACCAACCTGCATTTGAACCAAATCCAGCGGGATTTGGTAACTATGGATAAAAGTATCATTTGTAGAATGAGAACAAATCACAGTTAGCCAAGTGTTGTCGATAATGTGCCTTGTTGCTAGTTAGAAACTATATTGCATCATGGAATTGCACTAACTTGCCTCTCAATTAGCTCATCCAATAACATCCAGTTGATTGAGTTATTGTACATTTCCATAAACTCTTCATGTCTTGTGTGCCAGATTGGGCATGATTGCATCAATGTTCAGGTAACTGTTACTTGATTTTTTATGAAAATTGGAACAAAAAAAGAGAAAATATTTTCTGCGAAATCAGCAAAGCATGCAAAAATAATAAAGGAGTTCACTAACTTCAAGAAAGTCAAAGTCAAAGGATAAGGATTACAAATATATTATCTACAGAGGGTAAGGATGACAACTCATAAGATAAGATTGACAACTTATAAAGCAAAAAGGTGAATCTTATCCACGAAGGATAAGGATTACAAATATCTTATCCACAGAGGATAAGATTGACAACTCATATAGGAAAAAGGTAAATTTTATCCACGGAGGATAATGATGTAGGAGCATCCATGGCTCAGTGCAATCCTGTGTCAACTTGAAAGTTTTATTTTTGAAATTTTTAGTTTTGATGTGTTGGATTTCATGTTTGATCATTGAAATTCATATTTTGGGGTGAAATTAAATATTTTGTGATGTGGGAAATTTTGAATTTGGATTTGATTTCAAATTGGGTCAAATTGGTGAAGAGAAATCATGGAGAATATGCTTTAAAACTGAAAAAGGAGAAAAAACAATTTATGGTGTGGATTTATTGGAGCCATTAAAGCCATTTGTAACTCATATTTTAATACTCCACAGCTCATAAAAAATAGGAACCCAGGAGGTGGGCGCCTAAGTTGAGGATTCTGTTTTTTTGCTTTATTTGGGAAAGCATTAAAGTCATTTAAAAGCCATAGTTCATTTTGGCTAAGTCTGGAAGATTTAAAACAAATATTTTATGCATGTTTGAATATTTAATTGGATTTTATTTACTTCCTAGAGGTGGAGGCGTTGATTTCCTGGAGAAGCTTTGGAATGAAAGATAAATGAGATTGAAATTCATTGAAATTACATTTCAGGAGAGCAAGATGAAATAAAATTGAATTTCTTTCATTTTTTTGGGGGTTTTTCATGGGAAAAACAAGAGAGAAGGAAGGGTGGCACACCTGTAGAAGGCCATCTCTTTGATGTTTGACAGATTTGTGGGTGTTGATAGAGGAAAAATCAACACAAGATTGTGCAGATTGAAGACATTGTTTGTGCAAGGTGTTTGTAGTTGCAAGTGCTGGAGAAAAGATTCACGCCAGGTTTTGATTTGCTGCTGCAAATCAGATTGTGTGTGATTTCCTGGGGTTTCTTATGGCTGTTACAGCCTTCATCCATGATTGGATTGTAATAGATTAATTCCCATATTTTAATTCAAAGATTTTCCAGTTGAATATTGCAATCTGGGCTTGGCATTTTGGGTTTCAATTTCTTTGTGTTGTTGAATATTATTTGTGATCTTTTTAAATTTCATTTGCAGCCAAATTGGTTTAATTTAAAATTAAATAGCTCATACATTAGATAAGGATGACAACTCATAGGAAAAATATCTTAAGTCAACATGACTTTTTGAATTCAGGCTCTCAAAATCTATAAATAAGAGGCCTATGTTTGTTGCAAAGCTTTGGAAAAGTTTATTGTGACAAAGTGGCATTCAATCCTTTAATTTTTTCAGTCAAAATCAGGTCTTTACTTTTGTAATTTTCTTCATTGATTACATCTTCAACCTTGTTTCACTCTAAAATAATTGTTGATTGTATGCTTGTGATGTAATATTTTACTGTTTTTTCATAAAACAGTCATTGTAGCAGCCTTCAATGAATCAAAGATAAGTATTTTTGCCTCTATTTGTTTCAATTTTCTCTGTGTATGAAAGAAAAGTAGGTGTTATTGCGAGTTTTGTGACTCCTTGATTGCTGCTGTTCTAAGTTTACCTCTAAATTACTGTTGCAAATTACTGTGTGAAGCTTTAGATTGAGATTTATAAGTTGTGTTGCTGAAAGGAAGTAGAAGTTTTCTCTATTTGGTGTATTACCTTCATTTTCCGTTTTAGATTCAAATTATCAGATCTTTCTTATCTCTTTTCCTAGCAAAGTTCTTTACTTAGAGTTAGTTTTTAGGTGATTTACCAAGGGGAAGTCGCCCTTTAATCGGAGGTTGACCTCAAGTTTCATGAGTCCCACAACTCGAGAGGTCATCCCATGTTTGATAGGATAGCTGGATTCAAGATTCAGTAGGGTGCATATTCCAGGTGACAATAGTAACCATGGGCTTTGTCAAGACACATTGCTCTGACAATTTGGGCCAAAACACAGCAAAGGTTCAACCAATGACCAGAACCTACAAGCATTTGCTTTCATGAAAGAAAAATCTAGAATCTTTAAGCTGAGGATTTCCTGTCCCCTTTTTCGCGTAAAAATTTAAAATTTGAATTCCATGGAAATGATTGAAGCTTACATTTTTTGTGACAATCTTTTTAGTTACGGTAGAATATCTCACCTTTGTTTGGTTCCTATAGGCTATAGCATATACATAATCTTGTTTGAGCCATATATGGATTTTGATTGTTGCCAAAAAATGGTTTCTCTAGAATAATAAAGCCCTAGGCTGGATGTGTGGAAAGGATTCCTGTAACTTATGCTGGATGAGCTTTCTGTTCAAGGTTTTTTCAATTATTTTTCTTGTGTTAATGTTAAGACAAACTGATGAATCTATAAATCTATTCAAAGAGGTAGTTTCATACACTTCACATGACAACGTACAGATCCTTGTTTATGATCCATTTTTGTGCAGTAGTTGAGTATTCATTGCAACTGCACAGGGTTGTGTATCAAATTGAATTCATATAGGCAATATGCATCATATTTATAAAATTTCAAAGTTCTGTGGCCACATAAAGTCAACAGTTGCAAGGGCTTTTTGTTTGTTCTTCTGATTTTATATTTTCTTCGTTATAAAATATTTTAACATGAGAATTTAATGTTGAAACATGAATATGCTTCTTTCTATTCTGGTTTTACATGGGATAAATAATTCTTCTGGAGTTGAAGCAGTCGATGCATAGATGAATTAATTTTAGCTTGTACTTAGTATTTTGTTGCTGAGTGTAGTTTAACACATGGAATACTGCTGCTAGTATTTTTTTTAGTTGATTTAGATCTTTTGCAGGGATCACACAACCTTTCAGATGGTAGAAGAGCATATGTAAGGTGGCAAAAATTTCAATGTTGAGTTTGCTTTGACATAGATTTATAGAAATTTTGACACTTTTTCTCTTTCTCCAAGCATGTTGGATTTCCACAATCCATCATTATCAAATATCTTTTTTCAGGATTTATTCTGTCAAGTATTCAATAATGTACTCATTCTCAATGACCTTGAACCAGGAGGATCTTCGTACATATGTAATTTGTAAATATTGCATTGTAACAATGTAAGTAGGTTGTAAATATTCACTACATAGTGCATACTTCCATGCAGCTGTAGTACATTAGAATCTGCGATTTGACTGTTGAGAGTGGAAGAGGAAATACCACATTATTGGTTTTCCAACTTCTACAACCTTTTGGAGTCGAGAGTGGAAGAGGAAAGCTCACATGGTTGGCTTTCTAGCTTCCACTTTTTCAGTATCTTCTCATGTGTTTTTGAGAGACAAACAAGGACAGGAAAGTTTTGGTTTTGAGTAAAGTAGGAGGAATAAGAAGTGGTCACGATAGTGTAATTATCTATAATTATTTATGTTCCACGGCATTTCAGGGATGTGGACAGCTGTACAAGGGAGCGTTTTTGGGGACAGCAGGGATGGCTTTATATATAGAGAGATATATGATATTCAATGATCAATGTAACATGTTCATTGATTTGAGTAAACCAGCAATAAAAAATAGATATTTCTGATTTCATTGTTCAATGTTTTCATTACATTGTTACAACAAAAGGCCGGAAGATACAAAATCATAAACGAAAGTGTAATGGCAACATACATTTCTTACGGTGTATGCAATCATGCCTTTGCTCATTCCACACTTGTATATTCTCATTTTATAATAATCCGCTCCTACTACTGTATGCTGTCATAGAATTGCCCATTGATTAAAAGGGTAACAACTGTATGTTGCCATTCAACAAGGGTATAACTATATTTTCATTCCATAGTTGTGTGTGGTCATTCAACAACTGTAAATTTTCTTTTCTTAGTTACAAAAAAATGACTGCAAATGACTCTTTTTGTGAAAAAAATTGACTGTAAAAAAAAGGGATGATCCCTGACTTCCCTAGAGGATAGGGGATGGCCAGGGGATGTCCCTGTGTCCCCAGGACAGTGATGGGGATGGGGATGTGAGGCTGGGAGGTGAGGATGTGTCCCTGTGTATTAGTTATCTTTCCTTAGTCCTTTGCGAACCAAAACACCTTTGTACTTGCACGTTTGAGCTCAAAGTAGGATGAAGAGCCAACAAAGGATCTATGATATTGCCCAAAATTTATCAAGTTTGGAACACAACCTCACTAAAGTAATGGATTCTTAAACCCAACTTTATGACGTTCAAACCAAGTTCATGGATTTTATGCAAGATTAGCTTACCTCTAAGAGAGGATCCCTTAACATGGATGCAGAGAATAATACATCTTCCAAAGGTAGGGAAGAAGGAGATAAAGGTCGCAGCAGTGTGGAAAAGGTAAAGGTGCAAGGACAAAGACAAAGAGAACTCATTATCTAAACAGTTCCATACTTAATACATTTTTTCAAGATTGAAGTAAAAGTAGACGTAACTAACTATGTAGGTATTTTTTGAGGAATTCAAAATTAGAAATTTTGAACAATTGGCTCAAATCTTTGGATGTGTTTTTTGATGTGCATAAATTTGATGCTGAACAAATAATCATGTATGCTGGGATCAAGATGACTAGAAATGCGCTTGTATGGTGGGATAATTGTGGAATCTCTTGCAAGTTGTGGACAATCTCCAATTTCATCATAGAATGAATTCAAGGCTTTCTTGAAGACTCAATTTTACCCACCAAATTATGAAAAGAGAAGAGCATCTTGCAATCATATTCTGTGTTGGAGCTTTGCTTGTAAGGAGGTTGGCCCCTTGAAGAGGCCTGCAATACTTGTTTCAAATTCACAACTAGAAGCATATTTGTAGCTATTTTCCAAGCATTGTGTTCTTTTTTGCATGTTATTGCTTCTGTTTGATAACATATTATAGGTAAAGCTTCTACCAAGTGGTATCAGATTTCTTTCTAGGCTACATTCTACAATAGCAGCAATAGTTCAATAGCTTACTGCAACTACCCAATGTATCCTCCCATCTTGCCCTTAGGGAATCTGGGTGATTAGAAAGTGGTGAGAGTAGTGGGCTTAAAAGCAATTTTTACCACATTTTTCTTGTAATAGACATGTTGGCATTGCAATTCGCACCTCTGGAGTGCGTATTGGCAACGAACAGCTATGCACAGTGTGTAATGACTGCTCTTCAAATTAGGAGGGGAAGCTCCCTCTTTTGCTGATATGCATGAAAAAGTAAATTAATCTAATTCCTATCTTTTTGACTCAGCTAGAAGAGGCACAAGGTTAAGAAAACCAATACATTGCAGCTAAGGTTTTCCTTTGGTTTTGCAAATCTTAACTACAACTAAACTAATGCTTAAACTATCCTATTTCCTCAAGAGAAATAGAGCATGAGGACTTAGGAGCAGGGAATGTTTGACGATAAACTTTATACCAAGATTCCCAAGGAGGAGGAACCCCTATCCGAGGTGTAGGCTGATATGAAGGTTATTGGTAACAACATCAAATGATAAACTTTATTACTAAATTCCCAAGGAGGAGGAACCCCTATCCGAGGTGTAGATATGCAACAAGCTTATTGGAAACAACTCTTAAACAACAATTCTTCTTAGCTTCAAGATTTCTGGATAAATTGTGTGCAAATTTTTACATCGACATTTTGGATCATACTCCATGATCCATCATCAGGATGAAAAGCAAAAAGAGAGAGAAGTGAAAACTCTAAATTCCCAAGGAAGAGGAAACTCTATCCGAGGTGTAGATATGAAAGAAAAACTATTAATCACAACATCAAACGATAAACTCTACTTCTCAATTCCCAAGGAGGAGGATCCCCTATCTGAGGTGTAGATATGAAACAAAGCTTATTAATCACAACAAGAATAAAACTAGGACAGCAAATTGCATAACGAAACACGTACACAATGAACGATCAAACTAGCATTATATTTAACTAAGTGAACAGATACAGAATAGCAATATTGCACGGCAAGGTGGGCACAACAATTTCTTATTGTAGCAAAAGTTAAAAAATACAATGAGCAAAGGTGCTCTTATTTATAGACCTCAAAGGAGTAGGGAACCCTAAAATCTCCTTGAGTTAACATGAGTCTTGCAAGCATGCAAGATTTATTGCTTAAACCTAAATGTATGCAACTATACAGTTAACTGAAAAAACTACCTCAGTTAACTGAACCAAAATTAAACTAAATGGACGTTGCAACACGCAAGTCCTTATTGATATGAGAGTTAACTGACAACTAATATTAGTTAACTGTAACTGAAAACGATATGAGAACTCCATATGTACATAGGTATCTCCAAAATAGGCATGCCATGAGATATGGATCGAGTTAACTTGGAAAGAGGCATCGAGTCAATTGTTGTGTCTAATGTCTATCCTGAAGAGATGGGACACCCTGATCTGTAGTTCACTGGTTGCTATCTCGAGCAATTAACCCCTCCACGAGGTTGTTAATCACATCACCACTTGGGGCATTGATACTCCTTTGAAGTACTTGGTGTCCCCTCAGCATCTCTTCACCATCCGTGATTTGACTCTACAGTTCTCCACTCTTGGCCGCCTCATCAAATAATGCTGACAAGATTGTAAGTTGATCTAACTTACAGCGAACTGAATCACCACTGAAAATCCCGTGAATGAGTATCTGCAACTCTTAACTATATGTTGGCGAGCTCGATGTACTCACCACTCTCACGCTAATACTAGCAAGGGACTTGTGACATGAAAGTTCTTATGAACCTAATAGCACTTGTCACCTTTTCTCTGCTCTCAGCCAACTCTGCATAAATTGTTTCATCTATTTTTGCCTTGAAGATTAATTGTTCCTTCCAAGCAAAAATAGCTTCCTTATCCTCTTCTGCAGTGACTGAATCATATATTGTCCTCAGGTGAGAGATCATGATCTCATTCGGTGGTTTGTCTACTGCCAAGTCTCACTCTAAATCCTGGATCTATGTGCGAAGTTCGTGGGTGTTGTACCTCAACTGGTACAATTCTGAAAGTATGAAGTGGCCCCTTGTGACGAACTCCTCCTCCTAGTCTTTCAAGCGCTTCCCGTATACAACTAGCTGACTTTTCTGATTTTGCTCTGTTGGTAACTCACATCTGCGGGAGCAAGGCGGTGGCATTCTCAGTGTTGTGCATAAGGTTGGAGATATACTAGTGAAGCTGTTGGTTTTCAACCTTGAGGGCTGCTTTGTCTTCTCATACTCTCTCCTTTATGCTTTCCATTGCAACCTCGAGGAAATCAACATCTGCTTGGCGTGTGCTTCTACCAAGGTTGACCTTTATCAAGGTGAAGTCATCAACTTCTACCTCATCCAAATTCTTATCCTCTGGAGGTGCAGCGGTCTCAATTATGATTTCCTTGTTAGCGTTCCTTTCCACAAGGACTAGCTTCTTTATCTTTTTGTCTAGCGTGTCTTGGTAGACATGATCAAAATATGAGAAGTCCAGTTTATAGGATGGCTGCCTCCTCTTCCTCCCCAGCTGATTCTCAAGCCAAGACAAGTCTTGACTAATCTCACTGGAAGGATCGATGCTAGCTCTAGGAACTCCTGATGAGTGGGAATGTGTGGAAGCATTGCTACACAGTGGTGAGTCTAACTCCAAGTTGATGTGAACTGAAATTTGAGACTGCTGTGATGTTGGTGATGGCATGGGAGGCTCTACCTCTATTTCTGGCATGGCCTCAATTGAACTTGTGGCTATCTCCATACGATGCTCTTGCCGGTCCAAATCAGCAACTGGTGCTTTTCCCTTTGAATTCCCAAGCATTTTGCTTCCTTTAGGAGGATTACTCCTTTTCTTTTGTCTGGGTTTCGCCTTTGACGTGGAAGGCAGTGAAGTATCCACTGGTGGCGACTTTGTATTTGGCACAACTTTCCTCCTCGTCTTCTTGCTATCCAAGTAGAGTATACTGTTTCTGACAACCTTGCTTGATCTTTCCTGAATATATGTGCATTCCTTGGCAAACCAATCGATGGCTGGAAGCGGCTGCTTGTCAACTTGTTCTCTAAAGAATCGAGGAAGTGTGACATCCCCATCATCATCTGACAACCCTCCCACATCTTCTGACATGAAAACAAAAATTTGTGAAAGGGTGAACCTGCTGTAATTGCGCCAGCGCACCTTGAACTCGTCCTCGCAGTTGAACTAGTAGTCTTCCATAGAAGGTTTGTGATAAGAATGGCCTCCAAGGCGTGCTAAAAAGTGACCCCAAGAGTCATATGAGCGTCTCTCAACAAGATACTTAAGATTAAGTCTCGCTAACTCATGGCCCATAGCCTTAGCATCAACTGTTGTCTTACACCTGTTAATCCCCATCTGTAATGGAAAAGTGGCAGCCGGCTTGCGTTTGTTGCACAGATAAGAGTGAACATCATGCAACTGCCATAGAAACTCCATGAACACCACCCTATCTAAAGGATAACGGGGTAGCATGGTTGGATGACCTACATATCCATAAACGTAGATGTAGGTATAGGTAGGGAACTAAATGAACCAATCTGTCCATTCTACCATTGCTGCTCTTGCTTTCGCTGAGATATGTACATATAGCTCCTAATCCAGGTTCCTCATTGTGTACATAAAAAATGCTTCTTGCACCTGCTTGAAATGTCGCTCGGACCATGTGAACTCAAGTTGTGTGTAATATTGATGAACTTTTTGTACACTTAAAATCCCCATAGTGTTCAACCCTCTAAATTGGCCTTGGAAGGCAATCAGATACATGAGGTACGAACACATGTGAAACTCATGAGCGACTAAGAAGTCTGTCATCTGTTTGTGTAGAACATCGCTGATCAAAGAGGCCCAGTTGTAATGCTCTCTTCTATGAATAACCTGAGCCATGATGTAATACATCCAAGGCTGGAATCTATTGGCATCCACTTGACCAGAAACACGATTAAGAAGGGTAATCATAATCCCGTGCTCATCTTTGAACTCTCCGCATCCCACATTCTTTGGCAAGTTAACTTTCTTCTGCTTAAGCCACCTTTCTGCCATCTTCTAACATTTCTCCTTATCAGCATTGAATGCCTTCTCACACTAATCCATGGTAATGACAAAACTATTCGGATTCAGAGGAATATTGAAGCACTTCTCAATGTCCTTGGGCCTAATACTGCATATCACTTGTCCATCCACGGATTGAAACTCTCGAGTAGTAGAATTGTAATGCTTTACACAAGACATTATGAATTTTATACATTGTACTATGATGGGAAGTGAAGCCGCCTCTAGCAACCCAGACTCCTCGATGTTTTGAAGTGTTATCTAGTTCATTTTTGAAGCATTTAAGTCAACCTCTGGATTCACCTAATGCAAGTCTGTGTCAGCTGTTCTGATGAAATCATGAACTAAGACTGATTTGGTCTTGAATTCAATTTGTGTGAACTGCATTTTGAAAACTCGCCTATTGACTATAAACACGGCTATATTTTGACAACTTCCTCTAGAAAGCTAAAATGGCTCCTGGGAGGCTAAAAATAGCTTGTCGGGGGGCAATTTTCACGAAAAATTCTGAATAATTCTAAGCAAGCCCACAACATCAAAAATTTGAAAAACGCCTTTTTGGCTCACATGCAAAGACTTTTCGGAAAAAAGCAATAGGGGGTAGCAGGGGCTACGGGGGCAAATTTTTCCAAAAAATTCTGGAATATGGGTTTTGTAGAGAATATGATTCTAAACAAACCCAGATTCTTTTTTTTTTCAAAATATTGACTTTTTCTCAACCATTTAAAGAAATCTCTGGAAAAAAGCAAAGCTTCAAAAAGTGAAGCTACGAGACAATTTTTCTTGAAAAATTCTAACACATGGGTTTTGTAGAGAATGTCGTGCACAACACATCCAGATGATCAGAATTGTGAAATACTGTCATTTACTTGGTCATGCGAGAGAAATCCTAAGACAAGGATAGAAGAAATAAGAGAGAAAATATAAGTTATATTCTGCCTCTACCTATCCTTGAATGAAGTTTGTTGAATAATTTGGATCTGTATCGGTGAAGAACTCTGAAAAATAACACTTGTAGCGCTTTTAGATCTTGCTTGCATGAGGAAAAAATGAGTTTGCTTCCACCTGTTGTGAAAATAATGGATGCCTAAATGCATATTTAAAGAATTTTTGAGGGTTTAGGCATCTCATGCAAGAGAAAGCCCTAAATTTAGGATGCAATTATCTCATTGGGCCACACTTGGTTAACAGAAACAGAGATTGAGCCTTGAAATAGGTGCCATCTTAAAATAATGAAGAAAATATGCCTTTGCAAGCAAAACTGACGTTTCAAACTGAAGTTTTAATATTATTTAATTCAGTTAACTAACTCCACCTTTTTGGGGCGGCCAAAACATGTACTTCAATTTTAAAAAGTCAAATTTTGACTTTTTGGGTGCCTTTACTCAATGTTGAAGCATTTTTGCTAAGCTCCTACTTTTTAGCTCCTTTGAAAACGTCACTGCAGCCTCTATTGGACCCTAAATTCCGGATATCCGGTTGATCCTGGAGTTGAGCTGATAGATTCCTCATGTAGTTGGAACAAGTTTGATGAAATGTTTTTGGGAGCAACAAGTGCTAAAAATTGAGTCTGATGCCTCAAAAGCTAGGGCGCCTATTTTCAAAAGGGTGCAAATGACACCAAACTTAACCATTTTCTTGTTTTGCCTCGTCGTGCTTCAATTTGCTTTTGCCAGTCAATGATGATTCCTGTTGACTAGATATTGGATCCATTGCGTAGCTAGAAGAATTCCGCAAAAGATGCCTATATGTGCAATGTCTGAAAGTTGGTTTAAGGCCCTCAAATGCAAGGGCGCCCCTGGCCTGTAGGGGTGCAACTACACTTTTGAGAATGATTTTGCAACTTGTAACTTTCAATTGAGCACTCCACTTTGACCTTTGCTACCGGGAGCTAGATTGCTCTAATGCGCGTGTTGATGAGCTCATCATGGAGATGGAACAACTTGGAAGAGATGTTCCTGGGAGTGACGAAGCAAGAAAACTGCTTCTAAGACCTCCAGTAGAAGGGCACCTTTCCCAAGGAAGGTGCATTTTTCCATACTTAGCCATTTTTCCGCTTGCCTTTATCCTCTTACATTTTCTGTTGATTCTTCGTCTACGGGCGTTTGACGGATCTTGAGGGCTGACAGTTGGATTCACTATGTAGCTAGGAGAATTCAACATAGATCTCGTGAAGATGACGATTGCCGAAAACCTCAACTAGCTGGCCAAAAGGCTAGGTACCCCTGGCCTGTAGAGGTACAGTTTGATATTTTCACTTTTATTTTCCCTCCATTATATGTGCTTACTGGATCAATTGTCATGATCGCTTAGCACGTCTTACAGACTTGCGAACGGATTCATCGCGAAGCTAGGTTGAATCTAAAAAGATCCCCCAGAAACGAATTTTGCAAATTTTGACATTTGATGGGACTTAGTCAAGGGTGACCTTGGGCTACAGGGGCGCATGCAGAAACCGTATTTTGACTTTGGTTTATGATGCATAAATTTC
>VDFB02344629.1:68486-192169 GCA_007258455.2 Sequoia sempervirens
CACACTCCCCACAAGGTAGTTCAAAATCTCACTTTAGAGGAGGCTTGGTCCAGAATCAAGCCTGGTTTTTCCTTCTTCAAAGTATTTGGTAGTGAAGCTTGGGCATTTATATTATATGGTCAATGTAAGGCAATAGAGCGGAAGATTCAAAAATACATCTTTGTTTTTTATTGTGAGGATGTGAAATCCTATAAGTTATTTGATCCTAACACTAGGGATGTCCACTTTTATAGAGATGTCCAATTTGATGAGTCTTTTGCACAAATAGATCCTCCACCATCTTCTTCTTCCTCACTACCTACTCTGCATTCTTCATCTCATTATAATACCTTAGTAGTTGAGGATATTTCAGATGATGGCCCCGATCCACCACCACCACCTCCCACCGCTCATGTTTTGCCCAGATGAGCTAAAGGTGGTGTTGGTGAGGTTGGTTCTTTAGTTGGTGATCCTACATCCTCTAAATGCACTTGTTCACAAAATTTCAATACTAGTCTTTTGAGTCATGCTATATCTCCATATTCGTAGAGTATTTCAGAGGCTTTTGGTATTCTAGATTGGGATAGTGCTATGACAGAGGAGTATTCTTCATTGATGAATAATAATACATGGGATTTAGTTAATCTTCCTAAGGGAAGAAAGTTGGTTCGGTGCAAGTGGGTGTATAGCACCAAATATGCAGTTGATGGTTCTATAGAAATATACAAGGCACATCTTGAGGTTTTTCACAAGTTGAGAGTATTGACTACTTTGATACATTTTCCCCTGTAGCCAAGATGGATTCAATTCGCCTTATTTTTTCTATTGCTACATCACAAAGATGACCAATTTATCAAATGGATGTGAAGAGTTCCTTTCTACATGGTGATCTTCATGAGGATATCTACTGGAACAACCTCCAAGTTTTGTTCAGGAGTCTTCACTTGTTTGTAGATTACATTGTTCTTTATATGGTCTCAAGCAAGCCCCTAAGGATTGGTATGAGAAGATAGATGGTTTCTTTCTTGCATTTGGTTTCAATCATGGCCACTTAGATCACACAGTTTACATTTAGACACATGGAGATGAACTTTTGATAAGTTTTATATGTTGATGACTTGGTACTTACTAGTAATTCCTCATCCATGATCAAGATATTCAACATAGTTTGATGACACACTTTGACATGACAGATCTTGGGCTTTTGCACTTCTTTCTTGATTGTCAGGTTCTTCAATCTATCTATGGGATTTACATATACCAACATAAGTACACCATTGACTTGCTTCATCAATTTCATATGAGTGATTATAAGCTCACACCTACACCATTTTAGTCTGGTGTCATTTTGACTACCACTTGCACCACACCAAGTGATGATGTTACTTTGTATAGATAGTTAGTTGGTAGCCTTTTGTAATTAACACACACATGTCCATATATTACCTTCATTGTTGGGCTTGTCTCCTATTTTTCACATGACGCTCATGAGATTCATTAGAAGGCAACCAAGTGTATTTTGAGGTACATTAGTGACACCACTCGTTTTGGAATTTAGTACACACTAAGGGATTCATAGATTGTAGGCTACACCAACTTAGATTGGGCAAGAGATGTTGATTCTTGAAATTCCACTTCTGGCTTTGTTTTTCTCTTGGTTCTAGTCTAGTTGTATGGTCTTGCAAGAAGCAAACTGCTATTGCATTATCATCTATTGAGTATCGAGGAGCAGTTCTTGCTAGCTAGGAGGTACTATGGCTTCAATAACTTATGATAGATTTTGGTCTTTCACTTGATCATCCTACTATACTTTGGTGTGATAACTAAAGTGCCATTCACATATCTCACAACCTAGTTGAACATCAATGGACAAAGAATATCAAGATTCATATGCACTTCATTCAACAACTTATCCAAGATGGTGTTATATCCTTAGAATATTTGTGTACTAAAGATAAGGTTGTAGACATCTTCACTAAATATTTAGCATCACCTCGCTATACAATATTGTGATAATTGCTTAGGGTGAAGGAAGTTATCCTCGGGGGGTTTAAATTATTCCTTCCTTTATATATAGTTCTCTTTTTTGGAGAGGAGTTTTTTCCATTAGGTTTTCTCCTTTACTCTATTTGTGAGAGACTTTATTTTGTATATGAGTACCTAACATGGTCTTGTATCTAGTACTCATAATTATTGTATACATTACTTCCTAAGTTGCACTTAGGGGGGTGTTAGTGTAAATAATGTCTTTATCTATCTAGTTACCTAATCACCTATCTAGGATTGACCTATTCACACCTAGCTTAAGTTTACTTAGGATTCTTTTTCTTTTTATCTCACTTCATATCATTGAGATATGTGCCTCATGACTTGATACACCCATTGACACTTGCTCACCCACTTGTCAAGTGAGCTCACAAGTGTCTTACCTTTGGAGGGTAGTCAGAGTTTCACTCCTACCTTCTCACCTTCTCATCCTTGCCTATATATATAAGACGTTATCATTGTATTCTACACATTTGATGATAGTTATTTGGATTTTTCATTGTGTTTGATTCATTTCATGGTATGCTGAATATTGCATTCATTATTTGCTACTCCAACACTAGGTATTGTGTAACTAGTCTTGGCTAAAACAACCACACTGCAACCTCATTCGATAGATCTAAAATAAGAAAAATGAAATATAAAATCATGTATCCATGTCAATGCATATATACATTCATCCACACTAATAAATAACACCTACAACAATGTGCAAATGCACACCCAAAATGTATTTTATATTTTTTAATTTTTTGTCCACAAAAAGAGATTCAACACATGAAAATGAGGCCAACCACATATCATTGTAATTATATTCATTCCTCTTCTTGGTTCCAATACAATTCCACAAAGCCAATGCTCAACACCAAAAATACTTCCAAAATAAATGTCACGGCCTGGAAGAACGATGGTGCCCTTTCGACTCCTTCCCATTTATTTTCCATTTCCATTACCCACCACTACAAAGGCATATTAATGTCATAATTTCCCCACTATAATCCCTCTTCTCCCATGCTAGCTACATGGTAGAATGTCAAAAATAAATATCTAAATTGACCACCATATGCTCACGACCTCCATCATTTCCTCTTGGTTTAGATTAAAGTAAAACCCCTTAGGGTTGTCTCGAAAGAATTATATTAACTAAAAAATATTTTGAATAATTTAAAACAATAAAATTTAATATTTTTTCTTCTTGAAATCCAACAAGTTCAATCTAGAAAACAATGATTGTAATTCAAACATTCACACATGCAAAAATAAACTTAAAACTAAGTGTCACATAATGCAATCGTATGATAATAACAAAGATTTTATACACCAATCTATGAGAACACTTTAGTATATCTCTACACGCCTCTAATGCATCATCATATGATCATCTTAAAAACAAATGTAAGTGTGTGGGTTCTTGGATAATTTGGTTTGACTAGTATGTTGTTGCTATCAACCTTCCTCTCCTAGATGATACTCTCCTTTAAAACATGAGAGGGGGACAACTAACCTTCATCCATCTTAAGTTGAATAGACAATAGTTAGTTCATGTCAATATAAAAAACCATAACCACAAAACAAATAAGATATCAACTACATATTATTTAAGAAATATCAACCATTGGATAATGACAAATAGGCGGAAAAATTATGTACAACCAACTATCAAATCAAATTGAGAATATTTTGTATAGACAATGAAATACCAAACTAACATAGTATCATGCAAAACATATTGTCATCACTCTCAATGTGTCATTTAAACATTGAATATGCACATCTTAATCAATTAACTATTTATTAAAAATATGTCCATAATAAGTGGTTCCAAATGGGATGTGACATTTTACCTTTTCAATTTTAAAAAGATCACCTTTAAAATATAAACATTTCATAATAAGAGGCATTTTTTGGAGTGCATTAATCATATTATTTTAATTATGCCGAAGGCGTGTCCTTATTTGAGCTGTGAAGCTCACTTTTCCCATCAACGGTTGAAACACACAGAGGCATGAGGCAAGAAGGTTCGTTACTCTACAATGTTGATCCCAAATCATCATTTTTTTACTACTTTTCGTCATTTTTTTCTGCTTTCCCCATCCTCGTTGGTCGTTTTGGCGAGCTACAACCTAAAAGAAGGCTTCAAAAAGGGTTTTAGAGTACGTTTATTAAAATGAAAATTACAGAACAAGCACATTTAGGTTTTAACATTACGACATCCTTTCCCTTCGTCTTTTTTTTTTGTCCTAGTTTTGTTTTGTAATATTTTTCCTTCAAACTCTACTCTTTTTTTTCATCTGCCACCATGTCACAATATTTATTACATAGAGGTTTGAATGAATATGGTAGCATTTAATTTTTAAATTCGTAAATGGAGTCCCTATTTTCCAAGATTACCATGAATTGTTTAATTTGAATGTATGCAATTACAAAAAAAAAAAAATTTACTAGGTATATAATTGATATAGTTTAGTTTTTAATATATATTTTAATTAGAAAAAAACTTATTTATAAAATGTTTATTATTTTGTTGATTAGAAATATGTTCAAAAGTGAAAAGTAAATTTACTTTTTTTTATTTATATTTTATATTAACAAATATTTAAAATTCATATTGAATAGTTTTACTTATTTTAATTTTTTTTATATTAATAAATGTTTAGAATTCATATTGAATGGTTTTACTTATTTTTAAAAAATAAGAATTTTTAATTTTTTAATTTTTTATATCTAAATTTTTTATATTTATGTGTTATGAATTGACTTTTTATCTTTCATTTTATTTTTAATTTTGATTTTATTTGTAAATATTTTATTTGAAGTATGATTTTAATTTTTTTAATTTAACTTATTTAAGAATTTATGTCCAATTTTATTATAATTATTTATTTGCTAATTTTTATTTTTATTTTCAATTAATGTTAATATTGTTTGTAATATATTAATTCTATATTGTAGATAAATATTTTATTATAAATATAATAATTAATACTTAAGGGAAAGGATGTCATAATGTTAAAACCTAAATGTGTTGGTTATTAGAGCCGTAATTTAATTTTAAATATATAATAAGTAATTTAGTTTATAATATATAATGCTATATTATATAATAATATAATAGTTAATAGAATAATTAATATATAAATAATAAATATAATATAATAATAAATACATAAAATAATGACTTTATATAATAATATAATAGTTAATACATTATTTTATATAAAATTAATAATAATATTAAAATCATTTTTTAAATGATCTATTAATTGAGCTCATTTATAACACAAATGTTTACAAAAAATAAACCATTTTTTCTCTAATTGACCTTCCACACCTATTCCTTGTACTCATTGCACAAGGTGAGATTGATAATTATATTATTTTATCAAAATTCATACATAATTTTTTATTCAAACTCATTGACTCATATTCCATGAGAAGTAGTGCCCATAAATGATTTTTGTCTAAATAATACTCACAAAAATGAATGATTGAAAACGTACTTAATGTAAAGGGGAAAATCTCAAAATCCCTCTGATGAAATAACAGGTAGATTGATATGCCCAAGCTAACAACAGAAATGCCAAATAGCATTCTCACTCTTGCATTCTTTTGAGAATCGGCTATGGATAATGTACTAGTTCAGCGAGGGGCTCGGGCGTTTCAGTTATCATATTCTCATTCATGTTCCCCAACACTCATGTCGATATCTTCGAGCAAAGCATTTCCAGATCTTCAGAAATCATTATTCATGTCTTGGGACGGGCTTAAGAAGAGAGAAATGAAACAGAAACAGACACAGATTACTGTAGTTTGTCACATTGGTGATATACCTGCGAGGGATATAAAAATCGAGTCTGGAAGATACAAGGGAAGAATGCTGGGAACTTTGCCCTCCGGATACCTGAGATGGATAGTGAAGAAAAGATACCCAGATGCACAGTGGGCTGCCATGGCAGAAGAAGTGCTGGAAGACCCGGTTTACAGAGACAGGATGGAATGGGAGAAATTTGATGGAACAATGAAGGGTAGTGGAAAACCTCTTACTAAAAAGTCTTCTCTTGACGCAACACCCGATTTGTATAGATTCTGTGCTAGATTTGGTTGGGATCCTTGGGGCGTCTGGAACTTTAATTCTGATCTTTTGGGTACCTCCAAGGGTAAAAGGATTCCTCGGATTAAAGACAATCCAGAACATGAGCACTTGTTGAATTTGGTGATGCAGAAAAAGGGGCTGATGCCCATTTCTCGAAGTGAAATTTTGTTATCTGAAAATGCTGAAGTCAAGCTTAATTATAAGAGCAATGATAATAGTTCTAAAGGATTGAAATCAGAAATTGATGTGAGAAGAGATGCAAGAAGAGAGAGGCAGAGATTGAGAAGAGATCCCATGAAAACCCAATTGAAGCAGCAGCAACCAGGAGATGGCAAGCTTTTTCCTGGTAGAGGAGCCCTTCTAAGAAGGATCAGTGATGCTGAATCAGGAGATTGACTAAGTGTAGATAATTGCCCTTGCACATCACAATTGCATAGCAACTAAGATTTTGTGTTTTTTAATACCTGAAGCATTTTGTGTTTATAAGTATCTGAAGCATTTGGGCGTATTTTCTCTGTTATGCATACTGTTTGTTCCTTTTAAAAGATGAAATCAGGCCAGAAGATCTATCGAAGTGTAATTCGTTGTTTACATTATTGGTTCTCTGAATGTCTAGTTCATAAATATTTTCGTCAAGCATTTTATTTGTGGAGGTCTTGTTGATTAAATGCTTTAAATACAGATTTTTCTTGGGCTGGTTTAATATTTCGGAAAATATATTATAATTGTGCCTGCTATACCCACATTAAAAAAAAGTATATTTGATCTTTTTCGAGAAATAAATCTGGGCTCCATAATGGGGCCCCGGTCCGGAAATTAATATTAGAAAGATCACTTAAAAGATTACAGAATGCCTGCATGAGCAGCACCCAAATTGGAATTAGTGTAGCAGGTAAAAACTAACATAAAAAAAACCTAAAACCTTCATAAACAAACAACTTCAGATATTAGGGTATGAGAGACACCCCAACGACCAACACCCTGCAAACCAGGAACCCTCCCTCCAGTGGTCATACGCCCTGTTGTAAACACCACCTCTCGACATGACCACTTCTTTGGCTGCAATGCCACCCAACTCAGTAGAGATCACCAAACCATCAAACTGAACACATTTAATAACTTCTGGTCTTTTCATAGCTCAAACCAGCACATCACCTTCAAGATGCAGCAGGGTAAAACCACTGCACACTTCCAGTAAACCTTGTGGTGAGATACAAGAAGATTTTTTATAACAATTTGTAAATCTTGGCAGAAAGTTGTGAGAGTAACCACATCCAAAATCACAGCCTGCAGCTCTGAATGCATAGCCTTCTAGGGTGTCTCCTGATCCTCCACGGCCTCTTTGACTTCCACCTGCCCCAACTGGTAAGTGCCAACCTCCTTCTCAGCAATCTCCACCTCCACATTAACCATGTCCTTCAACTGAAGCAACAGAAACTCTGACTATTTCCTCACCTCCGCTGACAGAACAACACAATGGATTTTATCTGCAAAGTCTGCCAGAATTGTAGCAAGTGACCTTAGAGATCCATTATGGCCAGCCTTCTTCTACCAAAATACTTTACACCAAATTTAATAGGATAGAATCGGAGCAGTTAAAAATTTGCTTCATGCAATGGTCAAGACTCTACCATGCCATAAAGGATCCCTGTGAGGAACTTTATGTTTGGGGGCCATGAAGCTGTTGTACCCAAACCAAATTTTTTGCTTCATCAAGGCATTTTGCATTTAAAAGTCTAAATCTTGCTAAAATGTTGTAGAACACAGTTTTGGGCAATATCAAGCATGGAGTTTTTGTCAATATTTTGTCAATCAAAGTCAGTTTTATTGGTCAAACCTGAAGCAGAGACTCAAAATGAAGATCTTCACGATGGAGGAGCATCTCACGACGACATTCCATATTGCAGACGGTCATTTCAATGATCGAAACAGAGTTTTCAGTGATCAAATCATGAAGATTTCTTAGGAAAAGCCCAAAAGCGCAAGTATAGCCCAGGGGCGCCCAGTTTGTTGAAGGTCAAGATTCTGGTTAAAATGTTCAAGCATCCAGTCAATCTCTTCAGAATCAGTCTGGCTATCCGTCGAGCTATCCAGCGAGGCATTCCGAGACCCACAGCTCCGGTTATCAGCGACAGAAGTTGAAATCCCTAAAGTTCCAGATGCGAGAATTTTGCTCTTTTCAGGCAAAAGCGCGCCTCTAGCCTGAGGGCGCCCATCTCAAGGAGGGGATAAATCTCGACAGTTTTGATGCCAGATGCAGTCAATTCGTTCACAACTAGTCTGCTTATCCGACGAGATATCAAGCATAGTCATCCGACTTTCAGAGTTCAGGCAGCAGTCATCCAAAGATCAGCTTAAAATGGAGTTTTCACGTTTCTGAGCTTCTCTGTTTGTTCCCAGTGCAAGTACAGGCCAGGGACGTTGGTTTAAAGGACCCTCCAGATGGCAAAATTTGCAGACAGAGTCTTCATGACATCAGTAATACTCTAGCCTAGCTCCGCAATGCATCATTCAGCTTGTCAATCCGATGTTCCGGGTGGTCGTGGCGAAGATTCTATTAAGCACGTAATTTCACGGGCGGACCAACAAATGGTTTTCAGTGTATTTTCACAGTCCAGAGGCGCCTAGCCTTTAGGCCTGTCAGATGAGCCCGTTCGCGTTCGAAGTCTTCACGACTATTGAGCGTTATCATTTTATCTTTCCAACGAGCACAGCCGTCAACCTTCGGGATTTGGCAGTCGCTCGTGCGTGTGAGGTCTTTGGTGTAATACTGCAAAGTGAGGACATCCAGAAAATGGCTAAGTCTGGGAGTGGTAATCTTAAATAAAATACGCATTGGAGTTTTTGAGGTCTTAGAAGCAGTTTTCTTGCCTCGTCACCTCCAGAGACTTCTCTTATAGGCCCTTCTGGGTGTCCGTTAAAACAAATAATGCCTGAATCGGGACATCCCAGCTCCATTTATCAGCAGTCAAAGTAGGGTACTTGGATGAACGTTCAACTTCCGTCAAAATGACAAAAGTGCAACCATGAGCCAGGGGCGCTTTTACTTTTGAGGCCCTTAACACAAATTTTCGTGTGTCGCATGGCCAATCGCTGGATGCGTAATATTCCGCCATGCGCTGAGCTTCGCCTCATATCGCCAGTGGTTCACCATTTCATCGCCGCCACCGCTTAGTATCGATGGCGCTTGTGTTTTGGCTAAGTCCGAACCCAGAAGCAATTTAATCGTACTTAATTTTTCAAGGGTTAAACGATGGATTTTGCAGTTGTGTCTCCCAGCAGACATTTCTTCCTTGTTCAGTAGGCTTTCCGATGAATTCTTCAGAACAGTCTCAGCATCACCCGGTCATCCGGAAATCAGTGTCGAAGTTGGCCAGTCGTGACAGTGTTGTCAGCTATTAAATAGGGAGTTAAGTAAAAAATGAAGTATCTTGAGCAAATGGACGCCTATGTGCTCAAGAGATGACTTTTCAGAATCAGTGAAGTCAAACGATGAATCTCAAAGCTTCAACCAAATTGTCAACTGAAGTTCAAGATTCGCATAAGATGGCTATTTTCTATTTTTGGCGCCTAATTTCATGATAATAAATATTTTATTATTATTTTATTATTTGAACTTCCAGTCAGTGGCAGTTGATTCTGAAAGGCAACCAATCAGAGGATTTCTATTCTTGTTAGGGTTTATGAATTCTTGCAGTCACAATTCAGTGCGAATTTCTTCTTATTTATACATGGCGCCATCTTCATTGTTGTTCACAAGCTTTCAAAGGAAGTTCGTATTTCTCAAGAGCAAATTTAATCTCAAGGCAAATTCGTATTTTCTAAAGGCAAATTCATATCTTCAAAGGGAAAATCGAAGTTTATTAAATTCAAAGCAAACTTCAAGATAAATTCGTATTTCTTCAGAAGAGAAGGGCGCATATCTTCAGAGCAAATTCAAAGTTCAAAACAATTCGCAATTCCTTGATTCTTAAAGGCGTATTTCAAATTCTCAAAGGCGTATCTCAATTTTCAATAAGATTCGCAATCCTTCAAAGATTCAAAGGCGAATTATCAAATTTCATTTCAAAGGCGAATCCTCAAATTCATACAAATTCGTATTTTCTTCAAGAGAATTCGAATTTCATTCATATTAAAAGGCGCAAATTTCAAGAGGAGAAGTTCGTGGTTTTCAATTCCAAGGCGAATTCTTCCAGTTCAGAGGCAAAATCTACATCAATTCTCAGAGGCGATTTTTCCTAATTAATCTTTTTGCAGATTCAAGTTCACAATTATCAGTTATTCAAAGAAATCTTGGGCGATTTTCACAGAAGAGACATCATAAAAACGTCTTTTGCATCCTTTAAATCTCAGATTTCTCGCAAAATACAAATTGCATGTTCCTGAAATTGGCAAATTCTACAAGTCTCAGTATCTGGATCATTCCCATATAATTTCCTCGAGTTAAATTTGTGCGTTTGATTTTTCATGAATTTTTAGCTTCAGAACATTCGTTCTCGAATTGCTGATTTTCTCAAGTGAAAAATCTCTGTATGATCGAGTAGAAGTTGAATTTTCGCAAATCTGACGTTCTGGGTTGTCTTAGAATCCTTTTCTGGACAAAACCCATATCTCGGATTTTTCGCTGAAAATAATTCTTCGAAAGACTATTTTTAACTCTCGCAGGCTATTTTTAGATTCCAGAAATCTTGTCAGAATATAGTCGAGTTCACAGTCAACAGGCAAGTTTCTCAGAATGCAGTTCACTCAACTCGAGTATAGGACCAAAACCGTCCTTACCCATGATTTTCTCAGATTGGTTGAGACAGACCTTCACAAAGTATTGCCAGAAGCAGTGCTAGACCTAGTTAAAATCAGAAGTTCAATCATTCAGAATATTGAGCAGTCTGGCTTACTAGAGGCCGCTTCCATACCTATCTCCGTTCACTGTTGAGTTTGTGATGGCTTGCATTAAGCATTACAATCCTACTACTCGTGAGATAGCGTCAGTTGACGGACGGGTCATTTGCAGTCTCAAGCCTTTGACATCGAAAGGAGTTTTGGCATTCCTCAGCACCAGAATAGTTTGGTGATTTCTATGGAGCAGTGTGAGCAGGCATTTGATACTAATGTGGACAAGTGTCAGAAGAAGATGGCAGAAAGATGGTTAAAACAAGCAAAGAACAGATTGCCAAACAATGTGGGTCGTGGTGAGTACAAGGATGAGTACACGATTCTAATCACACCTTTGAATCGCGGTTCTCGTGTCAAGCACACGCCGGTCAATGTTTCTAGCCTTTGGATGTATTAAGCATTATTGGTCGTGACTACTTCTCAAGGTGGAGTATTATGATCGGCATCCTTCATCGTACCGAGTATTCTCCACAGTAAATCACCGTTTCATGGTTGCTCACGAGTTTCACATGTGTTCATATCTCGTGTACTTGATCGCTTATCAGGGTCAGTTCCGAGGACTTAACACCGTGGGCATCCTCAGTGTTCAAAAGGTCTATCAGTATTATGATCAGCTTGAGTTCACCAGAGCTGAACGTCATTTCAAGCGTGTTCATGAAGCTTTCTTGACTTACACAGTGAGGAATTTGGACCGGGAATTGCATGTTCGTATCTCGGCAGTTGCTAGGGCAGCGATGGATGGATGGGCAGATTGGTTTATTCAGTTCCCAACATACACCTATATCCGAGTATACGGCTTCACAGGAAATCCAGCTATGCTTCCACGTTATCCTTCGGATAAGACAATTTTTCAGGAATTCCTTAGGCAGATGCATGATGTTCATCGTCTTCTACGCCGCAGGCACAGACCATCACTTAACTTTCCTTTTCAGTTTGGAATGTATTGGTGCAAGTCGGCAATTGATGCAAAGATCGCTGACAAGAGCTTGAGAAATATCATCATCTATATCTTGTCGGCATCGCGGCCTATGACCTTTCAGTCATTATACAAATTACCGCTGAGGCACATATCAATGAGCCTTCTATGGAAGATTATTGGGCAAATTGCCAGATGACTTCGAGGTTCGGCAGACGCAGCTACGCCGCTTTCTCTCTCTCACGATTTCTTTGTCGAGGATGTGGGAGGTTTATCGATGATGAGGGAGGTTCTTCCTCGCCAGAGAGCAAAGGTCGATACACAACCGCTAAGCCGCCAGATTGGTACCAAAGAATATGCAACTACCAAGCGATAGAGGCCGGCAGAGTTATCCGTAATGCGATAATTTTCCTTGACAAAGAAGAAGACAAGCGAGGGTTAGTATTCCGCATGTGAGCCGCTTAGTGGTGAATCTCTTCGCTACCTTCCTTGTCAAAACCTAACAAGAAGAAGAGGAGTAACCTCTCCCAAGAAAGCATACAAGCCAAATAATTCAAAGGGCAAGGCGCTTTGTCAATCGCTTACCAATACCGTGAGCTCCCATTGTGATGTACCGCTTATCACAGAGCTGCTCAGAGCTCCGCTTAGTACTGGCGGTTCACCTCAAGATCCTATAACGCTTTCAGAGTTGCCAATTCCAATTCACATTGAATTGACTGACTTCCACCTCGGGCAGTTGGGTCTTCTACACACTCACTCTCATCAATACCTCCTGTCGCTAGTGTAGACCCTTCTAGTAGCATTAGCCGAGACCAATCTTGGATCGAAGCTCAGCTAGGAAGGAAGAGGAGGCAGCCATCTTATGTTCTTAATCATTCCGATTTTGATGACATTTATCAGAATGCACCGGATAAGAGAGTCAAGAACATGGTTCACGTAGAGAGAAACACTAATATGGAGATTGTCATTGAGACTACCGTACCTCCACAGGGGAAGAACTTGGCTGAATTAGAATCTCAGGATTTTGAAGTTATCACAAATAACCTTGGTCGCGAAGCATTACGCCGCATCAGTTGATGCACAAGTTGCTACGCATTTCGCAAGGGATAGAATGCTAAAAGACCTGAGAAGATAAGGCAGCCCTCGGGCTGAAATCGCATTAACAACTTCACAATACATTTCTAGCCTTGTACACGTACCGTAATATTAATACACCCCACCGATGCTTGATTCGCAGAGCAAAGTCGCCTTAATCACTTAGCTGCATACATGGCAAGCTTGGAGGAATGGGAGAAGAGTTCGCCAGAGGTCAAGTATATGCTTACGAGTTATATCAGCTTGCGTACAATGCACGGTGAACTCAGATTCGGCTCTCGTGATGAGGAACGATATACATTAACAAACCCAGGGATGAAATTATGATTGCTCACCTGAGTTTGGCTTATGACACAGTCACAGATGCAGAGGACAGAGAGGCTATCTACTCTTGGAAGACACAGTTGGTTTTCAGAGCAAAGATAGAGGATAGTTTGGCGTCAGAGTTGGCTGAGAGTAGAGAGCACGTCACTAGTGCACTCCGGTTTGTGAGGACTCTAGTATCTCGCTTACCGTGCCGTTACCAGATCGAGGGTGGTGCCTACGTGGAGCTTACCGATGTTCAGTTAGAGCTTCAAGCACTCATTCATACCATTTTCAGTGGGGAGACAGTTGGCTGTAAGGTTACTCAGCTTACAGTCATGTCAGCATTATTCAATGAAGCAACGAAGAGCAGAAGGGAACTTCAGTCTCAGATCACAGCTGGTGAGGACATGCTGCATCGACATAGCATCCTTCGTCAGAGTCTCATAGCTCCAGATGGTGATACAGTTAACAATCTCATTGAGGGATTGATTGCTCGAGATCACACATAGTAAACTTCAGTTCCCACCTCTTAGGATAGACATTACACACACGAGTTGAACTGGGTGTTACCCTTTCCAGTTAACTTGATGTTGTCATCACATGCATATCTATTCTGAGATTCGCCCTTTCACACTTGGAGTTTCTTTTAGGGTTTTACGTTAACTGATGTTAGTCTTCCAGTTAACTTGCTTTCAATAAGGACGTGCATGCTCGCACAATTGTCCATTTTTAGATTAGATGTTCCAGTTAAACTGAGGGTAGTTTCCCAGTTGACTGTATAGTTTACTTAATTAGGGTTTGGCGCATTGCTTGCATGCATTGCAAGAACTGTAGTGAACTCAAGGTGATTTTGAGTTACCTACACCTTGATGTATATAAATAAGAGCTTTTGCTCATTTGTAAATAACTTTTGCTTGAGAGAGAAATATATGCTGCACCTACCTTGCCCTCAATATTGCTCTTTTTGGTATTTGTTCATGTGTCTTCGCTATTGCAATTGATTGTTATGCCACATAGGGTTTCGAAAGATTGTAATGGTGAATTCTGTCCATAGTTTAGATAAATCTGTTTGAACATCTTTATCATTGAAGTCAATTGTTATGCCACATAGGGTTCCAAGAAATTGAGATGATAAATCTGTTTTGTGTTAATTTACCATTGTGATCAATTGTTATGCCACATAGGGTTTCGAGAAATTGCAGTGATAAATCTGTTCTGTGAATCTTTATCATTATAATTGAAGGTTATGCCACATAGGGTTTCGTGAGATTGTGGTGATAAAGGCTGTTTGTGAAGACTTTACTTTTTCAATCGAGTGTTATGCCACATAGGGTTCCATAAAATTGTCTTGGTAAAGTCTTAAATCTGTTTTGTGCCCAATAAGCTGGTTTAGATTGAGATGATAGTTGTGCCACCTTGCCCTCAAGTGGAGAATCTAAACCCGTTTATCGTCAGTTAGTCAAACCTTGCTCCGTTTCCTCTTGCTCTGTTTTCTTGAGGAGATTGGATAGATATAAGTTGTAGTTAGTAGATCTGCAAAACCAGAGAAAACTCAGCTGCAACGTATAGGTTCTTTCAAGAAAGTCTTGTGCCTCTAGCAGCTGAAACAAAAAGACAGGACATAGTTTTAGCTTATTTTCCTTTGCAAGTATATTTGTCAAAGCACAACGAGGGAGCTTCCCCTCCATAATTTGAAGAGCACTCATTGCGTAGTGTACATAGGCTGTTCATAACAACTTCTACTCCAGAGGTGTTAGTTGTTACGCCAACAGAAGCAACCACCAAAAATAAAACATCAAACTGCCAAAAGACAAGAGCCCAGGCACCACCACCAGCAAAGAACCAACATACAAAAGCCATATAGCCAACACCCAACATCCATTACTAAACAATCCATCATCACGAATCCTCATAATTCTTGCACGAGCAATTAAAACCTTCAAGCTTGGACACATCCATCCCCATCTCATGAGAATATGATGGCAATCAAAAAAGTAGGGTGGGCAAGCCATTAGAGAAATATAAGGTGGCCGATCATGGTCAATAACTTTGTCTAGATCATCCTAAACATCTACTTTGCCACTCCCCAAGGATGAAGGACAGAGATCAACCACAAAGTTACGAGGCAATTGAACACTTGATTTTGTTCTCTAAAACAGTGATTAAAGGACAATAGTTCAAAGTGCCTGCATAAATGTAAAACCTCCTCCGGAAGGGCATTCAGCTTTCAATTCAGGCACCTAGCTTTCTTCAAGCCATTAATTACACTCATTGTCTCCCTTAACAATAAGTTTTTTCAACTTCCTTTCCAAGATGCCAATATCAGATCAGCTATCACTGCCTCCCATTCTGCCTCATTATTTGTTTTCGAACCCAACACCTTTGAGCCACCTTTGATGAATGAACTTGATGAGTCACAGAGAATATATACTGCTCCTGTTGGGACAAGATTCCTTCAGGGTCAACATCAAAATTCAGTTTACAAACCTCGTGCTTAGGCAGTTGCTATTTATTTTGCCTTGCACTATTGTTAAGCATGATTATCCCATTAACAGGAGAGTGTGTTTCATCTTTGATTTTACTCATCTTACAAATTTTGTCTTGCTGATGAACTTTTGGGTGGGTCCGCCTACAGTTTTGCTATGTAATTTGTGGGATATGGTTTTTAGTTTTGAAATCATGATTTTTTCTTCCAGCCGGTTACCTTATGTAAACAGGTAGGGTATTCTAGTTTAGGGATGATTGTGTTCTTATAATACTAATAAAATATTTAAATTAAGAGGTTGATGTGAAGGACCTTTAATGGTGCATCTTCAATCCAAAACAAACTCAAAGACAATAATAATTTACAAATTAATTTTTGAATTGATATAGAAGACAAATAATGGTGCGTACACAATCCAAAACAGACTTTAAGGCAATAGTAACCTGCAAATTACATATTGGACTAAGATGGTAGACAAGTAATGGCACTGTGGCACATGCTCAGTCCAAAATGAAATTAAGACCCTAGTAAATTGCATATTCAGATATGAAAGATAAAAGAATATAAAATTAAATTTGACTTTGGATAGTCATGTGATATCTTTTGACAACTAAAGAGTAAGACCATTGACAGATGGAAAAGAATTTGGTGAAACTCTAAGAAGATAAAGGCACAGTTACCAGGTTGAAAAATTTAATTCATTCAGGACGTCAAAAATTTCAGTAAAATATCTATAGCAAGCTGTGTTACATAGGGACGCATCCCCAACCCTCAAACCCCATCCCCGTCCCCGTCCCCTTAGGTGTTTCGGGGACAAGGGGACGTTAGGGGACGTCCCCCCAAATTTGGAGAATGCGGAAACGTCCCGAAATGTGTCCCCAAAATTGGCGATGGCAGGAAACACATAGGCGACGCCTGGTCATCTCCAAAGCAGCTGGTGACGTCTCAGACATCCCCTAATAGTTCCGGGGACAGCCAAGCATCCCCTATTGAAAAACAATTTCTAATAATGTTTTTTAAAATAATCATTCATAACATTAAAAAAAAGACTGTTAAATATATCATGACAGCATTATAACAACAATGTAACATGACAGCATTATAACAGCAGCAATAAATATATCATGACAGCACTATAACGGCAATATAACAACAATTAAATTAATCATGACAGCAGTGACAGCAACAACTGTACTATAACAGAAATAAATATATCATGATTCAGATTCATAGTTAATGATATAAGTTATATAATTGTTAATATTAACAGAAATAATTTGGATTTCTTATTTCAATGTTTCCTTGTTCAAAAAACATCAAAATCAAAATTCTTCATATGGTATTAGAGTACAAAAGAGATTAAAGGTACATTTGCCATGGTCTGGTACAGTGTGGTATTGTGTGAGAAGTACAAACAAACAATTTCCTTTTGGAATGTGGTTGACATGCAAGCTCCTATAGATGTCATCCAACATCATTCTAACATTGTCATGTTATATTGCTGCTGTTATACTGGTCTTATTAACTTGTAGAGATTTGACTCTCTCTATATATATATATTGCTGTCCCCTCGCCATTCCCAAAATGTGCCCTGTTGCTAGTTAGAAACTATATTGCATCATGGAATTGCACTAACTTGCCTCTCAGTCAGCTCATCCAATAACATCCAGTTGATTGATTTATTGTACATTTCCATAAGCTCTTCATGTCTTGTGTGCCAGATTGGGCATGATTGCATCAATGTTCAGGTAACTGTTACTTGATTTTTTATGAAAATCAAAACAAAAAAAGAAAAAGAAAATATTTTCTGCAAAATCAGCAAAGCATGCAAAAATAATAAAGGAGTTCACTAACTTCAAGAAACTCAAAGTCAAAGGATAAGGATTACAAATATCTTATCTATAGAGGATAAGGATGACAACTCATAGGATAAGATTGACAACTTATAAAGCAAAAAGGTGAATCTTATCCACACAAGATAAGGATTACAAATATCTTATCCACAGAGGATAAGATTGACAACTCATAAAGCAAAAAGGTAAATTTTATCCACGGAGGATAAGGATGACAACTCATAGGAAAAATATCTTAAGTCAACATGACTTTTTGAATTCAGGCTCTCAAAATCTATAAATAAGAGGTCTATGTTTGTTGCAAAGCATTGGAAAAGTTTATTGTGACAAAGTGACATTCAATCCTTTAATTTTTTTAGTCAAAATCAGGTCTTTACTTATGTAATTTTCTTTATTGATTGCATCTTCAACCTTGTTTTGTTAGTTTTTAGATCAGAAATGTAAATAAGCAGAAATACAACACACAGATCAAAGAACACAACATTTTTTACCCTGGGAAAACCCTCCTACTCGAGGGAGAAAAACCCAACAAATAATCTTCTTATTAAATGAAAGAATCAAAGCAGAAATCTGCTTACAACTCAGGCCCTTGAATTTGGCCAAGACTTATACAAAAATATATAAGATGCTTCTCTTTGAGCAAATGATAAACTTCCTTCAAAGAATCTGATCTGCTTCTAAAACATGCGAACTGCTGCTAAGTGCGAATTGGAATGAATGCTTGTCATGTTCAAATGAGGTATCTTCAACTCCTTTATATACAATGAAGGTCGACCTCTTCTCTAGGTCGGCCCCTAGAAGAAATAGAAAATATAAAATATGATTTGTACATCAAAAGGCCAACTTGCCTTGAGCATCTTTTCTTTTTATTTTATTTCATCTAGGAGAAAATATCTCCCGCCGCTATAACACTAACACTCCCTCTTAGCTAGGGAGGTATTTTCCAGATATCTACATCATGGAGTCTTTCAACATGACGCCCACAATGGCTACACCCATTTGTGGAAAACTCAAAGGTTCATCACGGAGGCTCTCAATGTGATGTCGTCATGGAGTCTCTCAACATGACGTCCACCATGGCTACTCCCATGTGTGGAAAGAAACACATGTACAAGTGTCCATCACGGAGTCTCTCAACGTGATATCGTCATGGAGTCTCTCAACATGATGTCCACCATGGCTACTCCCATGTGTGGAAATAAACACAAGTACAAGGGTTCATCACGGAGTCTCTCAACGTGATGTCGTCATGGAGTCTCTCAACATGACGTCTCATCTCAGTCTCAGAGATGAACAAGGGCTCGCACCTCATATTTCTCCGTCTCAGAGAAATATACGCTACAAGGGCTTTCACCTCATATTTCTCCGTCTCAGAGAAATATACACTACAAGGGCTTTCACCTCATATTTCTCCGTCTTAGAGAAATATACATTACAACAAATCTTCATGATGATGTGACTCCCTCTAAAGCTCCAAGTACTTGCATCAACCTCTTGACCTCCTCGTTCAAGGTTGCCTTTGTTGGTTTGTCAAACTCCCTAAGAATGTTATTTCCTCCTCTTCGAAGAAACTGATTGCAAATTCTCCATCCAAGGCTGACCCAACCTTGTGCCCCCTCGAGTGAAGAATCATGAGAGTTATGCACCACCAGCTTAGTCCCAAGGCAGCAAGCTATGTCTCCATGTTTGTTCATTTCTTCAGCCTGCGTGACTTCCTCACAGGATGCATCAAGCTCTTCCTCCCTTGAATTCCTTATGCAATCTCTCATCATCCTTTTGCTCCTCGATCCATCTTGGAAGCATTTTAGAGATATTAATAATAGTTCATAAAATTAGACTATCCCGAAGAGAAATACCAATGCTAAAAGCATACATGATTCACTATTCCCAATTGCATGAATTATTATTAACTACTTAAAATTTATTCAAGGTACAAGCATAAAATACTTATCTCTTTATGTTGGTACACCATTGGGCTAGACCAGTAGCTGTGTCTCATCTTCGCCACCTTCAATGTTGCCATCCCATGCAACTGACCTCATATTTTCCGATCAAACACCTGAGCTGGTTCATTCATGGCATGTCCCAAACCCATGAATTCCAATTCCTTACTAGACTTCCCACTTTTACCTTCCAACGTTTCCCAAAATTCAAGATTATCTCCAACACTTAATTTATTCTTGATCGCATCCTTAAACAACTCATGGAAACTAGAGTTTGTCACATCATGATCATTTCATAATAGATGCCCAACACTAGGTTTTAGAAATTCTATTAAAACACGCAAAAAATGTAGTTTTCCCAAAACCATTTTTTGCTGCTTTGGCCACTAAACTTCTACAAAAATGGCATAATCTATGCAACTGATTCAATCTAGCTTGAGCTTTATATTACTTCTCAGAAATATGAATTTATGTTCCCTCATTAATGTACAAAGCAAACCTGGATATGGTTATGCTAGGTCTGAGAACTCAATACAACAGTAGTATTTTGATAGTAGTGGACCACATGACCCCTATGAAACACTTCTAGGAGTTCCAAAGTTGCCCTGAGATCAATCTTCACCCCCAGACACTCACGTACAGCCCAGTTTAAGTGCAGATTATTGAAGAATGGCAGCGACCAAGTCCTAAAACTCACAATACTCTCCCACAAATCTCACACTAGCATCTACAGGGTCCTTCAACAGTATGTAGCAACTGAAATGAGCCAGCACATCCTCAGAAACTCACGCCATGCCAAACCCTACTTCTGAAACTTTCATGTCTGCAGACAAATGCGCCAAGGCTGGAGAACAACTGAGTAATAGAAGGAATAACACGTCCTGGAGAAACTTAGTTGAAGCTGCAAACTTGCTCAAATTACTCACGAACTCAAACTTGTTCCCACTTCGAAGATCTCCAATTTCATCTTTGCTTAAACAAATCTGATCAGATCTTTTCTTAAACCCGCTCTGATACCATGTTAGTTTTTAGATCAGAAATGTAAATAAGCAAAAATACAACACACAAATCAAAGAACGCAACATTTTTTACCCTGGGAAAACCCTCCTACTCGAGGGAGAAAAACCCAACAAATAATCTTCTTATTAAATGAAAGAATCAAAGCAGAAATCTACTTACAACTCAGGCCCTTGAATTTGGCCAAGACTTATACAAAAATATATAAGATGCTTCTCCTTGAGCAAATGATAAACTTCCTTCAAAGAATCTGATCTGCTTCTAAAACATGTGAATTGCTGCTAAGTGCGAATTGGAATGAATGCTTGTCATTTTCAAATGAGGTATCTTCAACTCCTTTATATTAAATGAAAGTCGACCTCTTCTCTAGGTCGGCCCCTAGAAGAAATAGAAAATATAAAATATGATTTGTACATCAAAAGGCCGACCTGCCTTGAGCATCTTTTCACTTTATTTTATTTCATCTAGGAGAAAATATCTCCTGCCACTATAACACTAACATGTTTCACTCTAAAATAATGGTTGATTGTATGCTTGTGATGTAATATTTTACTGTTTTTTCAGAAAACAGTCATTGTAGCAGCCTTCAATGAATCAAAGATCAGTATTTTTGCTTCTATTTGTTTCATATCTCCTGCCACTATAACACTAACATGTTTCACTCTAAAATAATGGTTGATTGTATGCTTGTGATGTAATATTTTACTGTTTTTTCAGAAAACAGTCATTGTAGCAGCCTTCCATGAATCAAAGATCAGTATTTTTGCCTCTATTTGTTTCAATTTTCTCTGTGTATGAAAGAAAAGTAGGTGTTATTGCGAGTTTTGTGACTCCTTGATTGCTGCTGTTCCAAGTTTACCTCTAAATTACTGTGTGAAGCTTTAGATTGAGATTTATAAGTTGTGTTGCTGAAAGGAAGTAAAATTTTTCCCTATTTGGTGTATTACCTTCATTTTCCATTTTAGATTTAGATTATCAGATCTTTCTCATCTCTTTTCCCAACAAAGTTCTTTACTTAGAGTTAGTTTTTAGGCGATTTACCAAGGGGAAGCCGCCTTTTAATCGAAGGTTGACTTCAAGTTTGACGAGTTCCACAACTCAAGAGGTCATCCCATGTTTCACAGGATAGCTGGATTCAAGATTTAGTAGGGTGCATATTCCAGGTGACAACAGTAACCATGGGCTTTGTCAAGACACATTGCTCTGACAATTTGGGTCAAAACACAACAAAGGTTCAACCAATGACCAGAACCTACAAGCATTTGCTTTCATGAAAAGAAAAATCTAGAATCTTTAAGCTCAGGATTTCCTGTCCCCTTTTTCACATAAACATTTAAAATTTGAATTCCATGGAAATGATTGAAGCTTACATTTTTTGTGACAATATTTTTAGTTGCGGTAGAATATCTCACCTTTGTTTGGTCCCTATAGCATATACATAATCTTGTTTGAGCCATATATGGATTTTGATTGTTGCCAGAAAATGGTTTCTCTAGAATAATAAAGCCCTAGGCTGGATGTGTGGAAAGGATTCTTGTAACTTATGTTTGATGAGCTTTATGTTCAACGTTTTTTCAATTATTTTTCTTGTGTTAATGTTAAGACAAACTGATGAATCTATAAATCTATTCAAAGAGGTAGTTTCATACACTTCACATGACAACGTACAGATCCTTGTTTATGTTCCATTTTTGTGCAGTAGTTGAGTATTCATTGCAACTGCACAAGGTTGTGTATCAAATTGAATTCATATAGGCAATATGCATCATATTTATAAAATTTCAAAGTTTTGTGGCCACATAAAGTCAACAGTTGCAAGGGCTTTTTGTTTGTTCTTCTGATTTTATATTTTCTTCGTTATAAAATTTTTTAACGTGAGAATTTAATGTTGAAACATGAATATGCTTCTTTCTATTCTGGTTTTACATGGGATAAATAATTCTTCTGGAGTTGAAGCAATCGATGCATAGATGATTTAGTTTTAGCTTGTACTTAGTATTTTGTTGCTGAGTGTAGTTTAACCAGTGAAACGGGACTCGCCCGGACTTGGCGAGTCCCGAGTTGAGCACCCTTGGCCGCGTCTTGGGAGCCCGAATGCGGACGCGGCCGAGTCCCGAGTCCTGGACGCGACTGACACAGCCAAGGCCAAAAAGGCCAAAAAAAAACGTAACTTAAAGTTTTTAATATTTTTTTTTTTACTTATATTATCTCCTTAGCCCTAAAAGCAACCTCATTTCACTCATTTGGCAACATAGGAGGAGAAGAGAGAGTTGTGAAGAAAAAGAAGAGATCATTGTAGGGCAACCAACAAACTGTTAAAGACAAATCCATGTTGTTAAATCATTTGGGAGGCTTCATACTAGCAAGGAGGTGCATCTCTAGCTCATTACCAGCAATTGGGAGGAGTTTGCATTGCATTCCAAGCTAGATTTAAGAGGTAAGTTTGATTTTAATTGGGTTTTTTGTGTTTTTTAAACAAAAAATTCATTGTAATTTGTAAATCATTGTTTTTTTGAGTTTGCATTTTTTTTTTACAAACCTTACTTGCAACTTAAATAATTTTAGAAACCCTACTTGTTATTGCAGCCACTTTCATTTGCAAATCAAACCATATTTTCACAATGTCTCAAAGTCAAACCCCAGGCAGAAAAGACCCTGCTTGGAAGCATGCTGAAATATTTCCCGGAATGAAAAAAGGAGAGGCAAAATGTAAATATTGCAAAACAATATATCATGGAGGAATAAACAGATTGAAAGATCATATTGCCCGCATACCCATCCATGATGCAGTGGGCTGCACACTAGCACCTCCTGAGGCTATTCGTGAAGTGTAGGTGCAATTAGAAACATTCGAATTGCAAAAAGAAATGAAAAAAGGCAGAGGGAGGAGTTGGTGAGAGTTGGACAGCCACAGGGACTTGGTGCTGGTGGAGATACTTCTTCCATGCCTCCATACCGTCCTATGCTACTGCACCAGCTATGCGTACTACTAGTACTACTCCTAGTGTTGTTGGCGCTGCTACTACTAGTGGTAGTGGGAGTGTTAGCATTGACCCTAGAGTTCATAAATCTAGGGTGGACTCATATTTTGTACCACGCACTACTCTTGGTTCCCAACCGTCACTTGAGAGCATGGGTTGGAACAAGGACGTACATGATGTAGCAAAGAAAACAATTGCAGAGTTCTAGTACTATTGCACCATTCCCTTCCATGTAGCCAAGAAATTCTTTTTCGTTTAATTGTTTTAAAATTTATATTTAAATTTTAGAATCTAGATGTATCTCATTATAAAATTCAAATTTAAAGTTAAAAACTTAAAACTTTTCATTTTACATTTACAATACTTATTTAAGTAACTTATTAATTTATTTATGACATGTTTTAGGTCTCCTTTTTGGCACAACATGGTTGATGCCATAACAATATGTGGGGCGGGTTTCAAAGCCCCTACTGAAGATGAATTAAAGGGCCCACTTTTGACTCAAAAGGTGGCAGATGTAAAAACACAATTAGAGGAGCAGTGCTTGCAGTGGAGGAGGTCGGGTTGCACCATCATGACTAATGGTTGGACTGATAGGAGAAATAGGATGCTGCTGAATCTTCTAGTTTCCTCTGGAGGTAATTGTACTTCTCTCAATGCATTGAATAATTTGAAATTTGAATTTGATTTAGTGATTAATAATTTAATATGGCTGATTTATGTTTTTAAATTTATTGAATAATTGGTTTTAACTTTTGCTTATTTTTTCAGGTGACACAATCTTCATCAAATCCATTGATGCTTCCGCCCAAATAAAAAATGCCACATACCTTTGCGAGGTTATAGAGGAGGTGATAGCTGAGGTGGGAGAAGAGAATGTAGTTCAAGTGGTGACAGATAATGCAACAAATTATGTTGCTGCTGGTAGATTATTGATGGAGAGGCACCCTACTATATTCTGGACTCCATGTGCCGCCCATTGCATTGACCTCATATTGGAGGATCTTGGGAAGCTCCCATGGATCAAAACATGTGTGGATTCCGCAAAAAAAATTTGCAAATTTGTATACAATCACACATGGGTGCTTAACCTTATGAGGCAATACACGGGGTTGAGGGAGTTGGCTCGTCCTGACATCACTAGGTTTGCAACTAATTTTATCACATTGCAATCCTTGATTCGGTCAAGGGCAGCTTTAAGGCGCATGTTTGTTGGTGAGGAGTGGTCTTCCTCATCCTATGCTACAAGCACTGCAGGGATTGTTGTGGCTGATTGCTTTTTTTATGAGCCAGGGTTTTGGACACCAACGGAGGAGATTGTGAAGGTAAAATTTAATTCTTCATTATGTTTTACTTTTAAGTTTTAATTTTTATTCATATTTTACTTTTATTTGTTTATTTTTGTTCACAACTTCACATTTACTTAAGTGAATGTTTCACAATGTTTGCACTTTGCAGTTTGTCAAGCCCTTGGTAGTTCTCCTACGAGTTGCTGATGGGGAGAAGCCCACAATGGGCTACATATATGAGGGCATGGATAGGGCCAAAGAGGCCATTAGATCCGTCTATGGTGGAGTTGAGGAGAAGTATCGTCCCATTTGGGAGATCATTGATAAAAAATGGCACCACCAACTTCATAGGCCCATCCATGCAGCCGCATGTTTCCTAAATCCGGCCTTCCAATTTAGCCGTGATCTATGTGCAGATAAAGAGATTCTTAGTGGGCTCTACTCGACGATAGAGCGGATGTTGCCTGCTGTTACTACACAGATAGTGCACGAGATAGATGCCTTCACTAAGGCACAAGGAGACTTCTTTGCACGTCAATTGTGCAAAGAGAGTAGGACGACATTACTGCTAGGTAAAAATATATTTAAGGGCATAATTTTCAGCTTTTTATATTATAATTTATTATTAAATGTTGAACTTGAAACTTGAAACTTGAAAATTAAAGTTGGAAATGAGATTGATTTTGTTTCTTTTTCTCATTTCAGATAGTTGGTGGAATATGTTTGGTTCCGATACACCGAACCTTCAAAAAGGTGCCATTCGTATATTGAGCCAGCCATGCAGTTCATCTGTTTGTGAGCGCAATTGGAGCATGTTTGAGCACATACACTCCAAGAAGCGCAATAGACTATCAGTGGAGAGGATGAATGATTTGGTGTATGGTCATTACAACCTTTGCCTCAGATACAAGAAAATTTGTTACCATGACTCAACCCCGATCAGGCTAGAGGATGTTGATCCACAGTCTGAATGGATCACTGAGGCTACAGATGCAGTCTTTAGTGATGAGGACCTTGATTGGGTGGACCAGGCAGAGAGAGAGGCTGAGGTTGTAGCCATGGCTGAGGAGGAGGCTAGAGCACGAGGAGACACAGTTGTTGTTGGTGAGAGTGGCATGGAGACACAGGCAGAGACTATGGCTGCAGCTGCTACATCATCGAGGACCCTTAGAAGCCTACGTAGGAAGGATGCTAGCTCGACTAAGACATAGACTTGTGGCTATTTTTTTGATATTTCATATTTATATGGAACATTTGATGTCATGGATTTCATATTCCATGAGTTTTGTATACATTTGACTATATTTATATATCTAAGTATGCTATTTCCTTCAGCAACTCAACTACAATTTGTGTACTGTATACTTATGTGATCGTTGTATACCTCTGTATGTGATCAAATTTGCTTCTATTTAATGATGCTATTGTGTCTTTAAGGTTTATTCAATAAAGGGTACTTGAAACAAGTTTTAAATCCTTAAAAATCTCTAAATTTCTAGGGTTTTTTCAACTTTTCCATTTTGTCGAGTCTGCGCTGAGTCCGAGCTCTTAGTCCTGAGTCCCGAGTCAAGTCACCCTAACCGAGTCCGAGCCGAGTCCGAGTCTCGTTACTATGAGTTTAACACATGGAATACTGCTGCTAGTATTTTTTTTTTAGTTGATTTAGATCTTTTGTAGGGATCACACAACCTTTCAGATGGTAGAAGAGCATATGTAAGGTGGCAAAAATTTCAATGTTGAGTTTTTTTTTGACATAGATTTATAGAACTTTTGACTCTTTTTCTCTTTCTCCAAGCATGTTGAATTTCCACAATCCATCATTATCAAATATCTTTTTTCAGGATTTATTTTGTCAAGTATTCAATAATGTACTCATTCTCAATGACCTTGAACCAGGAGGATCTTTGTACATATGTAATTTGTAAATATTGCATTGTAACAATGTAAGTAGGTTGTAAATATTCACTACATAGTGCATACTTCCATGCAGCTGTAGTACATTAGAATCTGCGATTTGACTGTTGAGAGTGGAAGAGGAAATACCACATTATTGGTTTTCCAACTTCTACAACCTTTTGGAGTCGACAGTGGAAGAGGAAAGCTCACATGGTTGGCTTTCTAGCTTCCACTTTTTCAGTATCTTCTCATGTGTTTTTGAGAGACAAACAAGGACAGGAAAGTTTTGGTTTTGAGTAAAGTAGGAGGAATAAGAAGTGGTCCCAATAGTGTAATTATCTATAATTATCTATGTTCCACGGCATTTCAGGGATGTGGACAGCTGTACAAGGGGGCATTTTTGGGGACAGCAGGGATGGCTTTATATATAGAGAGATATATGATATTCAATGATCAATGTAACATGTTCATTGATTTGAGTAAACCAGCAATAAAAAATAGATATTTCTGATTTCATTGTTCAATGTTTTCATTACAACAAAAGGCCGGAGGATACAAAATCATAAATGAAAGTGTAATGGCAACATACATTTCTTACGGTGTATCCAATCATGCCTTTGCTCATTCCACACTTGTATATTCTCATTTTATAATAATCCGCTCCTACTACTGTATGCTGTCATAGAATTGCCCATTGATTAAAAGGGTAACAACTGTATGTTGCGATTCAACAAGAGTATACCTATATTTTCATTCCATAGTTGGTGGGGTCATTCAACAACTGTAAATTTTCTTTTCTTAGTTACAAAAAAATGACTGCAAATGACTCTTTTTGTGAAAAAAATTGACTGTAAAAAAAAGGGATGATCCCTGACTTCCCTAGAGGATGGGGGATGGCCAGGGGATGTCCCTGTGTCCCCAGGACAGTGATGGGGATAGGGATGTGAGGCTGGGGGGTGAGGATGTGTCCCTGTGTATTAGTTATCTTTCCTTAGTCCTTTGTGAACCAAAACACCTTTGTACTTGCACGTTTGAGCTCAAAGTAGTACAAAGGCCATATTTCCATTCTGGTTTTCCCCATGCTAGGTTTTTTGGGGTATATATGTCTTGTGTCATTTCTTGTTGTAAATGATTTCTTTCATTGTTTGCACTCCAAGTACTACATTTATACGGCATTTTACTACACAAGTAAATACTAATCAATGGTAGAAGGAATTGTTCTTGTATGTAAGCAAACTAACCTAATGAAGACTAGTTTTACTGATCATATTTGGTATCAGAGGAGGTTCCTGTTTAAAGGGATAACAAAAGTGTTATTATGACATTCACAATATAAGCTAAAGCACAAGGGAAAAGTGGTTTGGAGGAATTTCAAAGTAAAATTGGTTCCAAGGGTTGGAGAGCTTCAACCATGGATGAAGTGCCAACTTTAAGGATCTATGATATTGCCCAAAATTCATCAAGTTTGGAACACGACCTCACTAAAGTAATGGATTCTTGAACCCAACTTTATGACATTTAAACCAAGTTCATGGATTTTATGCAAGATTAGCTTACCTCTAAGAGAGGATCCCTTAACATGGATGTAGAGAATAATACATCTTCCAAAGGTAGGGAAGAAGGAGATAAAGGTAGCAGCAGTGTGGAAAAGGTAAAGATGCAAGGACAAAGACAAGGAGAACTCATTATCTAAACAGTTCCATAATACATTTTTTCAAGATTGAAGTAAAAGTAGACGTAACTAACTATGTAGGTATTTTTTGAGGAATTCAAAATTAGAAATTTTGAATAATTGGCTCAAATCTTTGGATGTATTTTTTGATGCGCATAAATTTGATGCTGAACAAATAATCATGTATGCTGGGATCAAGATGACTAGAAATGCGCTTGTATGGTGGGATAACTGTGGAATCTCTTGCAAGCTGTGGAC
This sequence comes from Sequoia sempervirens, assembly GCA_007258455.2. Taxonomy (NCBI): domain Eukaryota; kingdom Viridiplantae; phylum Streptophyta; class Pinopsida; order Cupressales; family Cupressaceae; genus Sequoia; species Sequoia sempervirens. Next base: position 97,209 of record VDFB02344629.1, read on the forward strand.
AATCTCCAATTTCATCATAGAATGAATTCAAGGCTTTCTTGAAGACTCAATTTTACCCACCAAATTATAAAAAGAGAAGAGCATCTTGGAATCATATTCTGTGTTGGAGCTTTGCTCGTAAGGAGGTTGGCCCCTTGAAGAGGCCTGCAATACTTGTTTCAAATTCACAACTAGAAGCATACTTGTAGCTATTTTCCAAGCATTTTGTTCTTTTTTGCATGTTATTGCTTCTGTTTGATAACATATTATAGGTAAAGCTTCTACCAAGTGGTATCAGAGTTCTTTCTAGGCTACATTCTGCAATAGTTCAATAGCTTACTGCAACTACCCACTGTATCCTCCCATCTTGCCCTTAGGTAATCTGGGTGATTAGAAAGTGGTGAGAGTAGTGGGCTTAAAAGCAATTTTTACCACATTTTTTTTGTAATAGACATGTAGGCGTTACAATTTGCACCTCTAGAGTGCGTATTGGCAACAGACAGCTGTGCATAGTGCATAATGACTGCTCTTCAAATTAGGAGGGGAATCTCCCTCTTTTGCTGATATGCGTGAAAAAGTAAATTAATCTAATTCCTATCTTTTTGACTCAGCTGGAAGAGGCACAAGGTTAAGAAAGCCAATACATTGCAGCTAAGGTTTTTCTCTGGTTTTGCAAATCTTAACTACAACTAAACTAATGCTTAAACTATCCTATTTCCTCAAGAGAAACAGAGCATGAGGACTTAGGAGTAGGGAATGTTTGAAGATAAACTTTGTACTAGGATTCCCGAGGAGGAACCCCTATCTGAGGTGTAGGCTGATATGAAGGTTATTGGTAACAACATCAAACGATAAATTTTATTACTAAATTCCCAAGAGGAGGAACCCCTATCCGAGGTGTAGATATGCAACAAGCTTATTGGAAACGACACTTAAATGGCAATTCTTCTTTTTAAATTCCCAAGGAGGAGGAACCCCTATCCAAGGTGTAGATATGAAAGAAAAACTATTAATCACAACATCAAACGATAAACTCTACTTCTAAATTCCCGAGGAGGAACCCCTATCCGAGGTGTAGATATGAAACAAAGCTTATTAATCACAACAAGAATAAAACTAGGACAACAAATTGCATAACGAAACACGCACACAATGAACGATCAAACCAGCATTATATTTAACTAAGTGAACAGATACAGAATAGTAATATTGCACGGCAAGGTGGGCACAGCAATTTGTTATTGCAGCAAAAGTTAAAAAATACAATGAGCAAAGGTGCTCTTATTTATAGATCTCAAAGGAGTAGGGAACCCTAAAATCTCCTTGAGTTAACATGAATCTTGCAAGCATGCAAGATTTATTGCTTAAACCTAAATGTATGCAACTATACAATTAACTGGAAAAACTACCTCAGTTAACTAAACCAAAACTAAACTAAATGGACGTTGCAACACGCAAGTCCTTATTGATATGAGAGTTAACTGACAACTAATATCAATTAATTGTAACTGAAAACTATTTGAGAACTCCATATGTACATAGGTATCTCCAAAATAGACATGCCATGAGATGTGGATCAACGAGTTAACTTGGAAAGAGGCATCGAGTCAATTGTTGTGTCTAATGTCTATCTTGAAGAGGTGGGAGGCCCTGATCTATAGTTCATTGGCTGCTATCTCGAGCAATTAACCCCTCCACGAGGTTGTTGATCACATCACCATCTAGGGCATTGATACTCCTTTGAAGTACTCGGTGTCTCCTCAGCATCTCTTCACCATCTGTGATCTGACTCTGCAATTCTCCTCCACTCTTGGCCGCCTCATCAAATAATGCTAACAAGACTGTAAGTTGATCTAACTTACAGCCAACTGAATCACCACTGAAAATCCCGTGAATGAGTATTTGCAACTCTGACTGTATGTCGACGAGCTCAATGTACTCACCACTCTCACACTGATACTGGCAAGAGACTCGTGACATGAAATTTCTCACGAACCTGATAGCACTTATCACCTTTTCTCTGCTCTCGGCCAACTCTGCAGAAAATTTTTCATCTATTTTTGCCTTGAAGATTAATTGTTCCTTCCAAGCAAAAATAGCTTCCTTATCCTCTTATGCAGTGATTGAATCATATACTGTCCTCAGGTGAGAGATCATGATCTCATTCCGTGGTTTGTCTACCGCCAAGTCTCACTCCGAATCTTGGATCTGTGTGCGAAGTTTGTGGGTGTTGTACCTCAACTAGTACAATTCTAAAAGTATGAAGCGGCCCCTTCTGATGAACTCCTCATCCCAGTCTTTCAGGCGCTTCCCATATACAACCAGCTGACTTAGCTGATTTTGCTCTGTTGGTAACTCTAACATCTGCGAGAGCAAGGCGGTGGCATTCTCAGTGTTGTGCATAAGGTTGGAGATATACTGGCGAAGCTACTGGTTTTCAGCCTTGAGGGCTGCTTTGTCTTCTCCATCCTTTATTACTCTCTCCTTTTTGCTTTCCGTTGCAACCTCGAGGAAATCAACATCTGCTTGGTGTGTGCTTCTACCAAGGTTGACCTTTATCAAGGTGAATTCATCAACTTCTACCTCATCCAAATTCTTATCCTCTAGAGGTGCAGCAGTCTCAATTATGATTTCCTTATCAGCGTTCCTTTCCACATGGACTTGCTTCTTTATCTTTTTATTTGGTGTGTCTTAGTAGACATGATCAAAATCTGAGAAGTCCAGTTTATAGGACGGTTACCTCCTCTTCCTCCCCAACTGATTCTCAAGCCAAGACGAGTCTGGACTAATCTCACTGGAAGGATCGATGCTAGCTCTAGGAACTCCTGATGAGTGGGAATGTGTGGAAGCACTGCTCCGTGGTGGCGAGTCTAACTCCAAGTTGATGTGAACCGAAACTGGAGACTGCTGTGGTGTTGGTGATGGCTTGGGAGGCTCTACCTCTTTTTCTGGCATGCTCCCAACTGAACTTGTGGCTATCTCCATACGATGCTCTTGCTGGTCCAAATCAGCAATTGGTGCTTTTCCCTTTGAATTCCCTGGCATTTTGCTTCCTTTAGGAGGATTATTCCTTTTCTTTTGTCTGGGTTTTGCCTTTGACGTGGAAGGCAGTGAAGTATCCATCGGTGGCGGCTCTGTATTTGGCACGACTTTCCTCCTCGTCTTCTTGCTATCCAAGTAGAGTCTACTGTTGTTGACAACCCTGCTTGATCTTTCCTCAACAAATGTGCATTCCTTGGTAAACCAATCGATGGCTAAAAGCGGCTGCGTGTCAAGTGTTGAGAAGTGACCCCAAGGGTCATATGAGCGTCTCTCAACGAGATACTTAAGATTAAGTCTTGCTAACTCATGGCCCATAGCCTTAGCGTCAACTGTTGTCTTGCACCTGTAAATCCCCATCTGTAATGGAAAAGTGGCAGCCGGCTTGCGTTTGTTGCGCAGATAAGAGTGAACATCATGCGACTGCCATAGAAACTCCATGAACACCACCCTATCTGAAGGATAACAGGGTAGCATGGCTAGATGACCTGGATATCCATAAACGCGGATGTAGGTATAGGTAGGGAACTAAATGAACCAATTTGCCCAATCTACCATTGCTGCTCTTGCTTTCACTGAGATACGTACATGTAGCTCCTAATCCAAGTTCCTCACTATGTACATCAAAAATGCTTCTTGCACCTGCTTGAAATGTTGCTTGGCCCGTGTGAACTCAAGCTATGTGTAATATTGATGAACTTTTTGTACACTTAAAATCCCCACAGTGTTCAACCCTCTAAACTGACCTTGGAAGGCAATTAGATACATGAGGTATGAACACATGTGAAACTCGTGAGCAACCAAGAAGCCAGTCATTTGTTCGTGTAGAACATCGCTGATCAAAGAGGCCCAGTTGTAATGCTCTCTTCTATGAATAACCTGAGCCATGATGTAATACATCCAAGGCCGGAATCTATTGGCATCTGCTTGACTAGAAACATGATTAAGAAGGGTAATCATAATCGCGTACTCATCTTTGAACTCTCTATGCCCCACATTCTTTGGCAAGTTAACTTTTTTATGTTTAAGCCACCTTTCTGCCATCTTCTTCTGACATTTCTCCTTATTAGCATTGAATGCCTTCTCACACTGATCCATGGTAATGACCCAAACTATTCGGATTTAGAGGAATACCAAAGCACTTCTCAATGTCCTTGGGCCTGATACTACATATCACTCGTCCATCCACGGATTGAATCTCTCGAGTAGTAGAATTGTAATGCTTTACACAAGACATTACAAATTTTATACACTGTACTGTGATGGGAAGTGAAGCCGCCTCTAGCAACCCGGACTCCTCGATGTTTTGAAGTGTGATCTGGTTCATTTCTGAAGCATTTAAGTCAACCTCTAGATCCACTTGATGTAAGTCTGTGTCAGTTGTTCTAATGAAATCATGAACTAAGACTAATTTGGTCTTGAATTCAATTTGTGTGAATTGCATTTTGAAAAACTCGCCTGATGACTATAAACACAGCTATATTCTAACAACTTTCTCCGGAAAGCTAAAATGGCTCTTGGTGAGGCTAAAAATACCCTATCAGGGAGCAATTTTCACGAAAAATTCTAAGACGTGGGTTTTGTTGAGAAAATAATTCTAAGCAAACCCACAACGCCAAAAATTCGAAAAAATACCTTTTTGGCTCACATGCAAAGACTTTTTGGAAAAAAGCAATAGGGGGCAACAGGGGCTACGAGGGCAAATTTTTCCGAAAAATTCTGGAATATGGGTTTTGTAGAGAATATGATTCTAAACAAACCCAAATTCTTTGTTTTTCAAAATATTGACTTTTTCTCAACCATGCAGAGGAATCTCCGAAAAAAAACAAAGCTTCAAAAAAGTGAAGCTACAAGGCAATTTTTCTTCAAAAATTCTAACACATGGGTTTTGTAGAGAATGTCGTGCACAACACACCCAGGTGATCAAAACTGTGAAATACTGCCGTTCACTTGGTCATGCGAGAGAAAACCTAAGACAAGGATAGAAGAAATAAGAGAGAAAATATAAGTTATATTCTACCTCTGCCTATCCTTGAATGAAGTCTGCTGAATAATCTGGACCTATATCTGTGAAGAACTCTGAAAAATAACACTTGTAGCGCCTTCAAGTCTTGCTTGCATGAGGAAAAAATGAGTTTGCTTCCACCTGTTGTGAAAATAATGGACACCCAAATGCATATTTAAAGAATTTTTGAGGGTTTAGGTGTCTCATGCAAGAGAAAACCCTAAATTTAGGATGTAATTATCTCATTGGGCCACACTTAGTTAACAGAAACAGAGATTGAGCCTTGAAATAGGGGCCATCTTAAAGTAATGAAGAAAATATGCCTTTGCAAGCAAAACTGACGTTTCAAACTGAAGTTTTAATATTATTTAATTCAGTTAACTAACTCCACCTTTCTGGGGCGGCCAAAACATGTACTTCAATTTTAAAAAGTCAAATTTTGACTTTTTGGGTGCCTTTACTCAATGCTGAAGCGTTTTTGCTAAGCTCCTGCTTTTTAGCAGTGTTCCATGGAAACGCGTTTCCCCCCCTTTTTGGCTGCGTTTCAGAGACGGGGATGTTTTCGGGATAGGGAAATGGGTACTTGACGTTTCCCACTGTCCCGCCACCACCACCGGTGCTCCACCGGAGACGGGGAAACGTCTCTGCGTCTCCCATGGAGACATGGAGACGTCTCCAAGTCTCCTTGAGAGATGTCTCCACGCCTCCTTGGGAGACACCTAGGTGTTTCTCGGGAGGCGAGGAGACATCTAGCCGTCTCCCGTTGCCCTATGTCAAGGGGATGTAAAAAACTTAAAATTTAAAAATAAATTTAGATTTTTTTATGTTTTGGGGTAACCCTAATATGACATGGGCCCTACACCTTCCCCCAAAACAACACAAAACCATTTCATTTGGTGATTTCAATCACATTTTGAAACACTAATTTTTTTTGCAGCCAACTGAAGAGGAGGAAAAACTTGTAGAAGTCTGATTGAAGGATTGAAAAAAGTGATTGCAAGTGTGATAGGAGTGAGAAGGAGCAAGAAGAAGAGGAGGAAGAGGATTCTACAGCATTTTGGAGAGATTTTCAAGCACAAGGTAGGGTTTTTCAGATTTCTTGTTTTTTTTGTTTTATTTTCTGAGTTTAAACTTTTCTTTTTTCTCATTCATCTCAAAATCAGATTTGATGTTGAATCTTGAGGGAAAAATGATGAATGATTCATTCATCTTCATCATTTTGCCCTCAAGATTCAACATCAAATTTTATTATTTAATATCTTTATTTTAATTTTTAAATAATATAAAAAATTTAAATTATAAATTGCAGTGTTCCACGGGGTTTCGGGGATGGGGACGGGGACGGGGGAACAATAGGGGATGCGTTTCGGGGACGCGGGGTCTAAGTTTGGGGGCAGCTGGGGGATGTCGGAGGGATGGCGACAGGGTGCTGAAATACAAATAGTACTTGAAAAAATAGTTATAAAAAGATGTATAAGTATAAAAATTATACATCTTGGAGACAACTAGGAGTTCCCTAGACGTCTTGAGGACACCCCAACATCCTCGAAGTCCTAGTAGTGTCTTGGAGACAGCGACACTGATGGTGGGATGGTGGCGTTTGTGGTGGGATGGTGGCGCTGGTGGTGGGCTGGTGGGGGGACGTCCCCCCCCAAGTCTCCAAGACGTCCCTGTCTAGGAAACGCGAGGTTTTTTGAGGGGGACGCATCCCCGTGGAACACTGATAAATTGTAAATTTTGTTTTCAAAATTAAAACTTCAAATTTGTATTTCAATTTGTTAAACTAGGCTGATTTTATTTTAATTTTTTATTTTAATTTTGTGAAATGCAGTGTCACTTTCACAATGAGCACCGAAGACATGAGTGGGGATGACATGGAAATCCATTCTCATAGTGAACATGATTTAGATTTTGAACCTGAGAATGAGGGGGATGACCATGGGGCTGATCTTGCAGCCCAATCTAGTTCCATGGCGAGTGCACCAGCTAGTACAAGTTGCCCTTCAGAGTTGTTAGCAGAGTATGCTAGGGGTTCTTTTGATCCTAAGTCTCCTCTCAAACAGTTTGCTTCAAGAATACAAAGCACATCAAGTACAAGTGGGGGAACAAGGAAGTGGAAGTGCAACATTTTTGGGGTTGAATGGTTTGGTAGCATCACTAGAGTGAATGCACACTTTATTTTTTGGATAGGAAAAGGTGTGGACCCTTGTAAGTTTTTGAAGGAACATAAAAATATAAAGTATAGAATGGAGTTTAACAAGCTTTGGGGCATTCCAGAGGACACAGATATTTCAGTCCCTACTACTTTGTCTGTTAGGGCAGCCCTTCAGCACATCCATCATGAGCCACATACTTCTCATACTTCGCAGACGGGAGGAATGATGTTTGGATCTCAATCCAGTTCCACTTCTAGTGTTGCTAGGGGGACAGCCGCAGGGAAACACAAGTTGTAGACATCGCAGAGTAACCCCATAGCTGATATGTTTAATGTGCAACTGAGAGATGAGATAGATGAATCCATTGGCAAGTTCTTCTTTGCCAATGGCATTCCATTTCATGTTACACGGTCTCCTTATTATAGGGAGATGATGGCTATGGTGGCAAAGGGAGGAACATCATATGTGCCACCAAGTGAGACGAAAATGAGGACCTCGATCTTGGATAAGTGCTATTCTAAGATCAATATTTTGATGGAGAAGATGAAGGCATGTTGGGTGGCATCTGGGTGCAACATAGTTATGGATGGGTGGACGAACATTAGCCATTGTCCACTCATCAACATCATGGTCACATGTGCAGAGGGCCCATACTTCCTTAGAGCAGTTGATTGTACAAGGCATCACAAAGATGTTGATTTTCAGTTTTAGGTCCTTAGGGAGGCTATTGAGGAGGTTGGGCCACAAAATGTGGTCCAAGTAGTCATAGATGTAGCCCATGTGTGTAGAGCAGTAGGGAGACTCATTGAGACAGCCTATAGACATATTTGGTGGACCCCATGTTGTGTGCATGCCATGAACAATGCACTCAAGGACATGGGGAAGATTGGTTGGATTAGAGGAGTGGTCACCGATGCGAGAGATGTGCAGATGTTTATCTGCAACCACCACACTTCATGTGCACTCTTTAGGACTTTCGCGAAGGAGTTCTTGAAACCAGTCAAGACTAGATATGCATCTTATTTTATTCTCTTGGAGAGAATGATTGAGTTGCAAGAGGCATTGCAACTAATGGTTATGACTAATGAGTGGAATAGGTCGGTCGAGGCCAAGACAACGCAGGGGAAAAGGGTGAAGGAGATAGTGAAGAGTGATGCGTTTTGGACTGATGCGAAATACATTGTCTCCATTTCTCCAATATTCTAGGTTATTAGATATGGGGATGGGGATGCACCTAACCTTGGAGGGGTGTATGAGTGCATCGACTCTATGCTTGACCAGATGAGGGCTGCTGTGCGAGTGAAGGACCCCTCTCTAGCATTCTACAATGAGTTCATCCGGTCAATCATTCAGCGCAGATGGGACAAGTTGAACACTCCTTTGCATATGGTTGCCTTTGCCTTGAATCCTAAGTGGTACAAGGCTAGACCGGGTAGAGTGACACCGATTCAGAATGATGAGGTGAAGGCGGGTTTCTTTAGGTGCATAGAGAAGATGTATGATTCTAGAGATTTTGGCACAATTCACACTGAGTGGACCAAATTTGCCACTCCTAGAGGCTATTCAGATGCGGCAAAGATGGATATAGAATCTATGGCATAGGAGGACCCACTTTTGTGGTGGAATTGTCATGGTCCGAAATCTTTGACCACCACTCTAGCTATCCGTCTGCTATCCTAGGTTTCTAGTTCTTTAGCTGCTAAGAGGAACCAGTCTACATATAGCTTCATCCACTCTCTTAAGAGGAACAAACTTACCTCTAAGAGAGCAAAGAAGCTTGTGGCTGTACACAATGCTTTGCATCTCATGGACCGCAAGACACTTGGGTACAAGGAGAGTCCAACGGCACGATGGGATGTGGAGCTAGAGGAGCCTTCACAGATTGATGAGGATGATCCTACCACTTCAGATGCAGGGCTGGTTGGTATGAGCTTGAGGGATCTTGACCTTGTGGAGTCCAGCAGTTCCAATGATGAGGAGTTTGCAGATGATTAGAGGCCTCCATTCACTATATTTTGAGTTTTGACATTTTGGCATTTTGTCTTTTGCAATGCTATTGCTATTAGTATCTATATTTAGTTTTACTATTTTCCATTTGGCATTTGCTACTCATTGTAATGATGAATCATGTAATCATCTTTATAGACTTTGTGTCATTGTGATCTCATATGACATCAAATATTCATATTTTTGATATTCATATAATAGAAATCTCCAATTTGACAATTTCATTTGTCAAATTTTATTTACCAATTAGCATTCAAGATATCTTCGTATTTAGATTTAGTATTTCAAATTTTTCTATGTTATAATTTTACTAATTTCCTATAGTTTCATTTGAAATGTAATTATTATACTGTTATACTGTTATACATCTTTTCAAAACTAGTTTTTCAAGTACTATAAGTATATGTATAACTATATCAGCACCACCACCCCGCCACCCCGTCGTCCCCAAACTTAGGCCCTTTGTCCCCCCGTCCCCGAAACACGTCCCGCAAGTCCCCATGTCCCCGCGTCCCCAACGCCTGTGGAACACTGCTTTTTAGCTCCTTTGAAAACATCACTGCAGCCTCTGTTGGACCCTAAATTCCGGATACCTGGTTGATCCTGGAGTTGAGCTGACAAATTCATCAAGTAGTTGGAACAAGTTTGATGAAATGTTTATGGGAGCAACAAGTGTTAAAAACTGAGTCTGATGCCTCATAAACTAGCGCCTATTTACAAAAGGGTGCAAATGACACCAGACTTAACCATTTTCTGGTTTTGCCTCTCCGTGCTTCTATCTACTTTTTCCAGTGAATGATGATTCCTATTGACTGGATGTTGGATCCATCGCGTAGCTAGAAGAATTCCGCAAAAGATGACTGCATGTGCAATGTCTGAAAGTTGGTTTAAGGCCCTCACATGCAAGGGCGCCCCTAGCCTGCAGGGGTGCAACGACACTTTTGAGAATGATTTTGCAACTTGTAACTTTCAAGTTTTCGACTGAGCACTCCACTTTGACCTTTGTTGCCGAGAGCTAGATTGCTCTGATGCGCATGCTGATGAGCTCATCATGGAGATGGAACAACTTGGAAGAGATGTTCCTGGGAGTGACGAAGCAAGAAAATTGCTTCTAAGACCTCTAGTAGAAGGGCACCTTTCTCAAGGAAGGTGCATTTTTCCATACTTAGCCATTTTTCTGCTTTCCTTTATCCTCCAACATTTTCCACTGATTCTCCGTCTACGGGTGTTTAATGGATCCTGAAGGTTGACAGTTGGATTCACTACGTAGCTAGGAGAGTTCTACACAGATCTCGTGAAGACGACAACTGTCGAAAACCTCAACTAGCTGGCCAAAAGGCTAGGTGCCCCTGGCCTGTAGAGGTACAGTTTGATATTTTCACTTTTATTTTCCCTCCATTCTACGTGCTTGCAGGATCAACTGTCACAACCGCTTAGCACGTCTTACGGACTTGCGAACGGATTCATCGTGAAGCTAGGTTGAATCTAAAAAGATCCACTAGAAACAGATTCTGCAAATTTTGACATCTGATGGGACTTATTCAAGGGCGCCCTTGGGCTACAGGGGCGCAAAAACTATATTTTGACTTTGGTTTATGATGCATAAATTTCTCGTTTCTTCTGCTTCCGTCTTCATTTGCCAGAGTCTCGCAAATCAGATGATTTGCTTGATGACTTGTTGGAAAGCTAACAAAATTCCGAAGATGATGAATACCTTTGCAACCATTAATCACTGAATCTGAGCCTTCAAATTGAAGGGCGCCCCTGGCCTGCAAGGGCGCAAATGTCACTAGACTTGGTAGTTTTCAGATGATTTTCACCATTTTCGCACCTCGCAATCACTGTGTCGCTTGCTGAGTTGATTGCGTTGAAGTATCATTGCCGTTGACGCGAGTGCGTGACTATATTTCACCATTTTCACGTGTACGGACACTGCAAAGTTGCATTGCATGTTGATTGCGCAAGTATCTCCCACGTTACAAAGACGTAGTGTTTCCAGACTTAGAATATTTTTTGCATTTTCATCATTTGAAAAACCCCTATGCCGCGAAGCATCCTTTTCAGCATCTTTTACCACAAAATCTTCTACGATGAGTTTCTGGCTTAGATTTTGACACCTAGTATTGGCCAATTGCCATTGACGACCTCAGAGGTCCTAACTTTTCTCCATAAAAAGTGAAAACTACCCACTAGGCTTAAATTGACTTTTTCTTGATTCTGACTTCACCGCTGTGATCGTGGAGTGAAATAAGCCAATCGAAACAATTTTTAGTCAATTCTAACAAGTTTCAATTTTTAGGGTTTTTTCGCCTAAAAATAGGGGTCTAGAAACCCTAATTTTCAAATTTTTCAAATTTTGCCAGTATCTTACAGACATCAAACTGACTAAAAGCCCATACCTGATTTGCCCAAAAACTGAGTTTTGACAACACTTTTACAAGATTTAGACCATTTTAATCAAAATGCCTTAATGAAGCAAAAAAATTGGTTTGGGTACAACAAGACACTAGAGTCACAGCATCAGGAGTGTCCTACACTAGAGCCTTCACAAATCTGCCATGCAGGCGCATCCATTGACAGCGTGAGTGAGTGTTATGTTGTGCATTTTGGAGAGGGCAGGAGTGCCACAATCCAGCTCCAGTGATCTGTCTGAGAGCCCAAATCTAGTGCAAGTGTTCAGTCTTGAATCCCACAAAGGGTAGGAGTGCCCAGATCTATCACAAGTGTTCAGTCTTGAATCCAACAGAGGGTAGGAGCACCTAGATCTAGCACAAGTGTCTTGTCTGAGTCTCTATGTCCAATGCTGGTACCTCAAAATACTCCCCAGTTTTCCAGTTTTGCAAGCTGCTTCATCAGACATTCTTCTTCTAAACTTGTGGTTCTGCAACAACCTTTTGACAATCCAAGGACACTTCTTTCTCTCTTTTTGTTTTTCAATTTTTATTTTTCATTTCCCAGCTCTGTGCTACTTAAGTTTATGTTTAGATCTCACTTCAATCTGAATACATCAGTAGCTTATTTCATATTGTTTTGAATTCGATAGTACATTGGAATATTAGATCCTAGGTTTGACAGTAGTCACAGTACAAACACGCCAAAACAACTAATCAAACATCTAGGGTTCCCTTTTTCAATCCTTTACCCCCATACTATGTTCTTAAACTAATTGTGTTTCCCTTCTTACCCCTGTCTACAATCTCTAGGTGATTATGGTTTAAAATTTAATTATTAATATCATGATGGATTATCAAATATCAACTTAATATTATCAAATATCAACTTAATCAATCTTTGCTTTTGTTGGCATCTATTTTAATGCTTTATATTGCTAATTTTTAAGCATTTTATATTCAGTTAAGCTTCATAGCCATTATATATTTAAATAGTGTTAACAAAATTGTCTCTGAGTACCTATCTGACATTTTTTAACAAACAGCATACTGGTACCCATTCTCCTCTCCTGTCGCAGTACCAGTTCCCTGTCTCCTGGTAGCCATGATTGCACATAAATCCTTGCAGCTGTAGAAAGTTAAAACTTGTAGTTTGACAGTTCAGAGTGGAAGAGGAGAGCTCACTGTTGGCGTAACAATCAACACCTCTGGAGTGCAAATTGGTATGGACAGATATGCACACTGCGTAATGAGTGCTCTTCAAATTAGGAGGGGAAGCTCCCTCGTTGTGCGGACAAATGCTTGAAAAAAGTAAACTAAACTAATTCCTATCTTTTTGTCTCAGCTGAAAGAGGCACAAGGTTAAGAAAAACCATGAACGTTGCAGCTAAGGATTTTCTGGTTTCGCAGATCACTAACTACAACTAAACTAAAGCTTTTAATCTATCCAATCTCCTCAAGTAAATAGAGCATGAGGAAATGGAGTAGGAATGTTCTATACGATAAACTTTAGGTACAGATTCACAACGTGAAGGCAAGGCGGGCTCAACTATTTGCTCGGCTGGGAAGAAGTTTATTGGAAACGACAAATATATGATAAACCAGGTACAGATTCACAACATGAAGTCAAGGTGGGCTCAACTATTTGCTCATCTGAATAGGCTTATTAGAAACAAAACAAAGAATAGCCAACTAGGACAGTAAATTGTATAGACGAAACATGCATACAATCCACGATCAAACTAGCCACTATATTTAACTAAGATGAGCATTTACCATGATAATAACATGAAACCCAAGTGGCATAACAATTCATCATCATAATAAAAACTCGTGAATAGATACAGAATAAGCAATATTACAGGCAAGGTGGGATTAGCATGTATTACCCTCTCGTGCAAAAGTTAATTACAAATGAGCAAAAGCTCTTATTTATAGACATCAAAAGGTGTAGGGAACCCTAAAATCACCTTGAGTCAACTATAGTCTTGCAAGCATGCAAGATTTTATTGCTAAACCCTTAAAAAGCAAACTATACAGTTAACTGGAAATCTACCATCAGTTAATTGGTACATCTAATCTAAATGGACAATGTGCAAGCATGCATGTCCTTATTGAAAGCCAAGTTAACTAGAAAGCGACCATCAGTTAACGAAAACCCTAAATGAAAACTCCAACTGTACATAGATAATTCCAAGACAGACATGCAATGAGAAGTGGAACAACGAGTTAATTCGGAAAGAAGCGTTGAGTTAACTACTGTGTCTGATATCTATCCTGAAAGGTGGAAACTGGAGTCTACTGGCCGCTTTCTTGAGTAACTAACCCTTCCACGAGGTTGTTGACTGCGTCACCATCGAGGGCATCACATGTTCTAACTGCCAATTCACTGTTTGTCAGCAACTTAAGCAATCCTGTAAATCTTTACACACTCTTACTGGTAACTCTGGCGGCTCTGTAACTGAAGTGATGGCCATTGTTTCCTCTGCGGCTTTATGCTTCTAACGCTTCTCACATTTTTCATGCTTTTTTCTATGGAAGAGTGTTGCATGACGAAACTGTGAAGTTTGACCGTGAACACTCTAGTTGTGAGAAATGCAAATGAACTTGTTGCATATGCAAAATTCCAATGGTATCAACCCTCTAAACCGGCCTTGGAAGACAATCAGCTATACAAGGCATGCAACCATATGGACTTGAGTGACCACGCTTGTCAACCCTCCGAATGCACTTGATACAAATCGGTGTTAGCTTTTCTGATGAAATCAAGAATTAAGACCGATTTGGTCTTGAATTTAGTCTGCGTAAACTGCACTCTGAAAAACTCACTTGTTGACTGTAAACACGGCTATGTTCTGACAACTTTCTCCGGAAAGCAAAAAGTCACCCGCTGAGGCTAAAAATACCCTGTCGGAGGGCAATTTTCGCCAAAAATTCTAAAATGTCGGTTTTGTCTAGAAAATGATTATAAGACAACCCACAACATTAGAATTGCAAAAAAGTGTCGTTTAGCTTGACATGCAAGAGCTTTTCCGAAAAAAGCAACTGGGGGCAATAGGGGTTGCGATGGGTTCCAGAGAAAATCTAAAATATGGGTTTTGTCCAGAAGATGATTCCAAGATAACCCAAAACGTTAGATTCGAAAAATATCGACTTCCACTCCATCATGCAAAGGAATTTCAGTTGAGAAAATCAGAGCTTCGAGAATCGATGCTCTGTAGTAAATTTTCTTGAAAAATTCTAACACATGGGTTTTGTAGAGGAAGCTATGTTGAACCAACCCAGATGATTTGTTTTGTCAAAAGTTGTCGAATTCTCAAACATGCGAAAGAAATTAAGACAGAAGATAGAAGTTTTTAATACTTTTCTTTTGCTAAAATTGCCATCTTGTCTTGATGTTTGTCGATGAATTTGGACTTGTACCTGCAAAAGAATATTTGATGCCTTCGAAAATTGATTGTTAATGAAATTCGCCAATCGCAAGAAGAAATTCGCCTTCTGCTCAAGCTGTATGAGAGAAAAAAATGGACGCCATGTTGAATAAAGAGAAAATCATAGCATTATGGCACCACTACAAGCTTTAAACCCTGATTTAAAAAAGAAGTCTTCTGATTGGACCCCCCTCCAGTTTCACTGACACTGACTCGGAGTCCCAGAGATAAAATAATATTAAAATATTCAATTACCATTACATGCAAATTTGTAATTCAACATTAAAGAGGCACCAATACCTAATTATTGAAGAAAATCGCCATTTTAATGCTTTGCATACAAAAACTGAATTAAATATTATTTTAATAAGTTAACAAAAATCTCAGCATCTGGATGCACTCAACAAAATCCACTGATTCCAAAAAGTCCTTATTTGACCCTTCAGGCGTCCATTTACAAGAGTTATGAGATTTTTTACTAACTTCCTACTTTATAGCTCACTAAAAGTTACAGTTGCCCCTATTCAGCTCTGATTTCTAAGAGCCTGAGTGATGCTGTGACCGAGATGAGATATCCATCGCGAAGCCTTCAAAGCAAAGATGAAATGTCTGTTGGGAGCTACAACTGCTAAAATCAACATTTGACACTTCAAAAAATTAGGCGCCTTTGATTAAATTGATGCAAGGTCTCCAAACTTGGCCATTTCTCCATTTTGCCATCTGACGCTTCGAAATGCACCACTGGTGAACGATGAACCCTACTGACTAGATGATAGGTTCGTTGCGTGACTGGAAGAATTCCGCAACCAACGATTGTATGTAAGGCATTTGAAAGCTACATTAGGAACCCCAAAAGCAAGGGTGCCTCTAGCTTGTGAAGGCGCAATCACTAATTTGACAAAAGTGTAACTTTCATCCAGACACCATACTTTGACCCTTGACACCGGGAGTTGGAATGCTCCGATTCGCACACCGTTGATCTCTCTATGAAGCTAGAACAACGTACAAGAGATGTCTTTGGAGGTGACGAAGCAAGAAAATTGCTTCTAAGACCTCAAAAAGAAGGGCGCCTTTTGCAAGGGGATGTGTATTTTCCATACAGTCATTTTTTTGGTTATCTTCACTCTTCAGCAATCTATATTGACCCTTCACGTACGAGCATTTGCCAAATCCCGGAGGTTGATGGCTAGGCTCGTTGGATAGCTGGAGTAATTCCGCACAAGTCTCGTGAAGACTATAACTGCTAAAAACCCTATCTGACCGGCCTAAAGGCTGGGCGCCCCTAGCCTACAGAGGTACAGGTGTGTTTCTACATTTTTCCACCCTCTGTTTTACGTGCTTGGTAGAATCTCTGCCACGATCACTCAGAATGTCGGATCATCTTACGAATTGATGTGTTGCGGAGCTAAACTGAATTAGAAAAGATCTCTGTAAGACGGAAACTGCAAATTCAATCCTTTGAGGGGTCAAATTCAAGGGTGCCCCTGGGCTATAGGGGCGCAAAAACTGAAAATTTGACAGCCTTTGTGACATGCAACCTCCTCATATCTTCAGCCTCTGACTTCAATTGTCGGAGTTCTGCACTTCGGATGACTTCGCTTGATAGTTCATCGGAAAGCTGGACTAATTCTGAAGAGATTGAATGTATTTGCAAGCACATGCAACCAAATCTGAGCCTTCAAAAAGAAGGGCGCCCCTGGGCTACAAAGGCGCAGATCTGCTTTCTGCAAAATGTCTTCATCTGTTTCTATCTCCATAAATACTTTTCTGGCCACTGAATTGACCTTGTAGGAGTGTAATTCTGTCGTGAAGCACTTCTCCATCACAATATGTCCTGCCTTGAGTCCCAAGTTTAGGTTCTGATCTCCAAGTACTGACCAATTGCTACTGACGACGGACATGACACTAACCAAAACCCATACTTGATTTGCCCAAAAACTGTATTTTGACATCATTTTAGCAAGGTTTAGACTCTTTTAAGCAAAATGCCTTAATGAAGCAAAAAATTTGGTTTGGGTACAACACTCACACAGCTGGCTTTCCAAAATCTACAACATTTAGGGTTGCAAGTGGAAGAGGAGAGCTCGTGATCAGCTTTCCAACTTCTAAACTTCTGTCTTCAGATAAGACTTGCTGTCTCACTTTTTCACCATCTTTTCACGTGTTCTTAAGAGACAGAGATGAAGGATAGTAGAGCAGAGTTATAGAGGAGGATTAAGATGATGTCATTATAGTGATTCTATCTTGTTCTTGTTCCATTGTGAGCCAAAGTCCTTTTGTGCTTGCACGTTTGAGCTCAAGGAAGCCACAAAGGCCATATTTACATGCAGGTTTTCTCCACACTGAGATTTCCAGGCTGTATCTTAGGTCATTTCCTGTACTGAATGATTTCTTTCATTGGTTGCATTCCAAGTACTATATTTTTGTTGCAATTTACTACACAAATGAATACTAATCAATGGTAGAATGAGATGTACTTGTATGCATGTAAACTAACTCAATAAAGTCAAAGACTAGTTTTGTGCATCGAACCTAATTTTCATAAATAGTGATTCACATAAAGTTAAACCCATCCTTCAGAACTTGAACGTTTTACTTGGCACTCATAGCATCAAGTGATAGAGGTGGAACTGAAACTAGCTAAATGGATCATTGCATTGCATCAATTATTGTGACAAAGACTTGCATCTGTTAACCGACTTCTTGGAAGTTTATCTATGTCAGTACTACCTTAGTTCAAGTGCTGTTAGCCATGGAGGTTTCCCCACAGTCAATCCACCTAAGCGTGCTACTTCATTTGCAGAACTTTAGAAAGTACTGTACCTTATGAACCATTCATTTCAGGCATCCCTGTCTCTTTCATTTTTCTAAAGTATGTGGGTTTTCCACTCTTACCGTTGCTCATAATCAGAAAGTTATGTGTGTCATCAGCCACTTTTAAATTCTATCTTAATTCTTATAGATTCTTTTTTATCTTTCATAAGTAGAACTAGTTTCCTACGTAAATAATATTATAGTTGTTTGAATCTATGTTTTGCTTATCCAATTAACTGAGGAAACAATACAAATGGTCAAAATATGTGAGTAAAAGGCATATTTCAATATTATTGGA
Source organism: Sequoia sempervirens (assembly GCA_007258455.2). NCBI lineage: Eukaryota > Viridiplantae > Streptophyta > Pinopsida > Cupressales > Cupressaceae > Sequoia > Sequoia sempervirens. The sequence goes on from VDFB02344629.1 coordinate 115,328, forward strand.
ACCATAGTAACGTTTCATCTACACAGCATTGACACAGCAAACTTAAAGTGTAAGTGGAATTCAACTACAGAGGTTTAAAATGGGAAAAACATGGGAAAACATGACAAATCGTACCCTAAACCTTAAACTGAAAACATGGAAAAAACTGGTTTTGACCGGGTCAAAGGCTTGCCAATTTGACCTGGCATGTCCCAAGACTGATTAAACACAGTTAATGGCATTTTATTCCTGTTAATGCTTCTATGATTGGAACAACAAATTTGTTGATCATGATGTGTGCAAGTTTGCAAGATGAAATAGTTGGACTGATTGAAAATTAGAGTGCAATGGTAAACATGATACAATTTTTTTAAGATAAGTAATCATAATTAGGTGGTTAATTAGATTAATCATACTATGAGGCAAAGTCAGATTGAAAAGAGTAGGAAAATAGTGAAGTAATGTCTACAACTGATGGTTTTGAACACAGTTGAACTCATATGTGTGTGGCGAGAGACATACTTGTTGGGATGAGATTAGAGCGCAACTGATGGGTTTATGGTGGACAAACTCATTCCATATAGGAGAAAATGACAGTAATGAAAGGTATTTGAAACGGTTCTCGTTCCTTGATGTGTGAATCGTGTTTTTTATTCTTAGTTGACTTGTGTACTTCTCTTCTAGTATAAATACACCCTTTGGGGTATGTACTGGTTAATTTTTCTTTTGGAAGGTGTTCTTCCTTTTTGATGGAACTCTCTCCTCTTGAGGAGGCAAGGAAGGATTTTTTAGAGGTTGAATATTCTTGAGTGAGTTGCATTCTAGTTATGCTAACTCTTAAGAGTTATCGGTAATTAATGTTAGATGTGCATCGCCATGTCTCTTGAGATTGTGTGACTATATATAGTCATTTTGGAGTTAATGAAATTAGGTACAAGAGTGGAAATGCTGGAAGAGGAGTGTTCGTAGAAGCCCTTGAAGGGGGCAAGTTTTTATGAACTGATTTCTAGAGTGAATTCTTTTGCTGGAGGTTTTCCCAAATTCAATTTCTCTACAGTAAATCTCTCAAGTTATCTCATGTTTGTGTTTGTTGTTCTTCAATTACTTGTTTATGCCATGATGCTACAAGTGTCTAAAAACTAAGATACATTGGATATGAACAATAGGAATATTTAATATTCTTACTTTTATTGATTTCAGCCTTCATGTTGCTCTGTTTTAGCATAGAACTAGTGAGCAACAAAGTAATGAATGTAGGATTTGTATCAGCGATTCCTGCTATGGGCTATCCATGGGATGTATGGATAAAAACAAGAAATTTTTCATAGCCAAGAAATTTTGGTAGAAGTGGTTTTAATATTTTAGTATTCCATATAACCAAGAATACTGCGGAAAGCCCTCATTTAAAAATTCGTTAATTAAAATTAGTTCATTCAAAGTAAAGATTGTTTGGTCTAGTTAGAAAGGATACCTTGTTTAGTATGATGACACTGAATGCGGCATGCTCAAAGCTGATGAATGTGATGCAGGGGTTTGATATCACTTCTAGACATGCTATATTATAAATCAAGTGACCATACATATTCTAATATGCATCCATCCAGAATTTTTGTCTTTTGTGTTAAGTTAGCACAATTCCTGGAATCAATGTCAAATTCTTGTATTGATTGGACATTGAAGTAAGGTGACCGAGGATTAGGAGTATAACTGGCAGGATAAGAGCAAATATGTTGAAAAAAACGTATCAGTTAACTGTAGTTATTTACGGAAAATATTGCAGATTGTCCTAAAACTAGTCATCTTGCTAAGACTTGTAGTGTAGCGTGCAATGAAGACAACTTCAAATGATATCAATTTGCTTTTCCAAACCGGAAGTTATGTTAGTTGTATGTGTAGTTAAAATATTAGTTAGTTTCAAATGCTAAAAGACAATGTCATTATTGACAAGTGCATGTTCATATAATTGAATGAGCAGCTTCTGAAAACCTGACGTTAGGAAGGATTGGGAACTGCTGGAATGTATGGGGCTGCCTCCTTTCAATATTAACTTGTGTGAGTACTATCTTTCTGATTTCTGTATTAGGAGATTTGTTAGGAAAGTAAGGTAGAAGATTTACGTAGTTGGAAATTTGACTAAAGAAGTATGATGTATTGTGTGCTCCCATCATGTGTTTGAGTCTTGTGCTTTTCTATTGAAGGCTTCAAATTGTGCACTCTCATTGGTTGAGTAGATTATTTTTTTATTACCTTCATCCATGCACCTGTTCTGTTCTCAGAGCCAACTCAATGACACAATGATGAGTTGCCCCTTGGGGTAGAAGGGGGAGATGGTTAGGAGGTTATGCACATAATGGAGGTGCTGATGCATTCGGTATTGTGGGGTAAGTGCAAGCAATCATAAAAAGCCTTGAAGAGCTGGACTTAGTGCAACAGTGAAGGAGAGTTGTGCATGAAGTAGGGAGTAGCCTAAATAACCCTCCAGAGGGAAAAATCATAACCCCATTATTAAATATTGGACACAGGCCAAAAATGGATATGTATGTATTCTTGAGTTTAAATCCAGAGGTGTTGGTGGTCTGGATTGCAGAATTGGACAAGTATTTTGACTTTGAACAAGTGGAGAAACACGGATATGTTGAATTGATTGCCCTAAGTTGAAAGGAAATGGCTCTCTCTAAAGGGATCGTCTACAAGACTACAAAGGAAGACAGTGGGAAAGAGGAAAAACGTGGAACAAGACGGTTTCCATGCTCACACATATACTTTATGTCGTCTAATTCATAGCAGAGTTTATTTAGGAGGCTGTGGAACTTTGAATGGAGATATTCAGTGTGAAGGATTACAATGAAGAATTCAATAAGCTAACCATTTGAGTTCGCAATAAAATGACCATGGTAAGATGTGTAATTGGGTTGATGATTGCCATTCAAGTTCAGCTAAGCTTGTATGGGATAGACTCAGTGGAGGAGGCCTATTAGTTGCGCTTTAGAGGAAGAGAGGTTGTCATGGAGATTTCAAAGAGGAAGAGGTGACACTGGTAGAGATTGTGGAAAATGCACTGTTAGGAGAGGAGAAACACCAACAGCAGGCAGACAAGGAGAAGCCAGCTCTTCTCAAGAAGAACAAATGGGCTGAAGTTCTGAACCATTTCCACTTAGAGGAAGGGGATTTGGAGGAAAAGCTCGAGACTGTGGAAGATGATAATACTGAGGAAATTGCTATGAATGTGAACAGCCCGAGCATTGACCATTTGCATGCATTTGAAAGAGTTTATTCAAAAACCAAAATCCAATGTGAATCAAGCAGAAGATTCTATATATGCTCAAGAAGCAACCCCGGTTGAATCAGAACAAGGAAAAAAATTGTTGTTGAAGAACTGCTATTGAAGCTGAAGGAAGCAGAAGGGTGAAGGACCTTGGCAACAAATGAGCATTTTTAGAGAAAAATACAAAGCTGTTGGGAAATGCTACGAGCTGATTGCAGATGAAGGAAGCCATGGATAATATGGTGTCCACTAAAGTCCTAAGGATTGAAGTTCGGACTCCTGTTGAAAATAGGATATCTACTTTCAGCAAGTTAGGGGCAGAAAATTTTGTGAATGCGATTCTGAACCTTTTTGAGTATGTCATATTGATATAACCAAGAGTAGTGCAGCAAACCCTTGTCATTTGGAACTTTGTTAGTGCGAGTGAGTTCAACCAAAGGAAGGCAGCAAACACTTTCTAGCAGTGCAAATCCAAATTTGACATGCGGAAGCTAACTGTCGTGATGAATCAAAGTAATATCACTTCCACTTGTATTAGTCTATTGTAATTGATTTTTATGATTTTTCAAAGATCACAGATTCCCTGCCCTAGAATTTCTGTATGTGGCTATTCGGCATCTTTTCTGTCTTCTGTCTTTATTAAGTGCGGATTCTTGGAATTGGCAGCAAATTCTTTGTATTTGTTGGAGAATGAAGTACAGATGGTGTCTTTTCCATTCACCTCCCCTGTTTTCGCACTTTGCAAGTTCTTCGGGGTGCAAGTTCACGTGTTGTTTTCAGACCTTTTCAACTGGGTTTTAGATATTGGTTTTCATATGATATTTACATATTTTACACGTATTAACCAGCAACCAGCAAGTAAAAACTAAAAAGTAATGGTGATTTGAGCAAAGTCGGTTTTCTTCCCTTCTCTACAACCCCCAAGAATCGTCTTATCCATTGATTTGGTCTACACTCCTCATTTTCATATCTGTTTTTCGACTTAAGCATGTCATTTGTGCTTTAATCTTTTCAGTGCATTTCATGATATTTTTCTTCTAGGTTTCAGAGAAAGTGGTTCAGATGCATCTTAACCCTGTCTTGTTTCTTTTTGATAACGTGAATCTGTTCACTTTCACATTAATCAGTATTATTTTTCTTTTTTAAAGAGCTGATCTCATCTACATAAATCAATGAGATCATATTACATGTAATTTCTCTACAAGGTCTGAGCGATTTGCTTTTGAAATTTTATTTCCGATGCTAACTGTTACTTCTAGTTTGATTAGCGTGGAAGGTGTTCAAGGCATCATATGAACATTGGCAATATGTAAAATTATTGCTAAAAGTTTCTGGTTTAGATTGTGTCAATTTTTTTTGCATCAACGTTTCCTCCTTATGCTCTCTACTACATCCTGATGATGGATCACAGAGTGTGATCTGAAACGTCGATGCAAAATTTTTTGACACAATCTAAACTTTAAACTTTTAGCAATAATCTTCATGGATTGCGGAAATCTGTTCTCATTAATATGTAAATTTTTAACAAAAAGCAACATCATTCATTGTTTCAACTTTTGACCTTCATTCATGGTAGAATCAATTTTATTTAATTGGCAGGAAAGGGTAATAACATGACAATGCATATTTATTATGAGATAAAAAGATGAACTACTTTTTTTTTTTTTTTTTTTTTCAAATTTCTCAGTTTGGAGTTTCAATCGATCACACAAAAAAAATATATTTGTTAATTCACTCAGTTTTTTATTAGATGGTTTTTCTTTGGGGTGAGGACCATATATATTGTTGGATGTAGCGTAAGGTGATTATGAGCATGGTAAGCTATTCTCTTCCCTTTTTTCATTTTTTTATTATCAAGTATGCTTCACTTACGTAGAAATACATCAAATATTTGGTCTGTGATAAATAGTAAATTACCAAGAAATATTGATATTTGGGAGGGGAAGCACCTCAAATGCCTGAAGAGCAGGCCTGGTGCGACGAGCCTTCACCACCTCCTCCTGGGGCAGCCGCTTGTGTTTTGTTTGTTTTGATTTGCTTCTTGTGAACCTGTTTGTTTTGTGCCTTTGTATTCTTATCAGCTATTTTTTATTGTAAACTAGTTTGAAGGGTTTTTTTTTTTTCTATTTTCAAAATTTTGAAATAACATTGTTCATATATGCCTCTAAAATAATATATCTGAGCATATTTTATATAGATTATATTTAAGATATATATGCTAGTTTACGGTAGGAATATAACAGTTAATATATAAATAATAATGATATCACGTTTTAATCCTAACATCATGTTCAAGTATATGTGTGTTCAAGAATATCTGCTATGCAAGCTAACGGTCAGAATTTGGGTGTCGTTGCACCAAGGGTTTCCTTTGTTTCGGGCTCTAAGGGGAAGGCTTTACAGGGTTCGCTTGAAGGTATTCGACTCAATGAAGTGTGCAACAGTGGATTGGAGTGTCGAGGAAGACAAACAGGCCAAAAAATGAGGGCAAACCCTTGCAGTGACAGAGTTGTTGGGGATGGGGACGGCACATCAAAGCAAGGAAACCAAACAAGATTTCGTCTTGCAACATGGGATCCAGGCGGAGATGGTTTGGACAAGGGGCGTAGTTCGAAGCAGCCTGGGGGATTTCAACCAGGCCCATCGCAACCTATGGAGATTTCAAACAGAAACGCGTTAGACAGAGGTGGAGCGATTTTTGGTCTTCTTCCATCTTCTAGGTTTGTCACAATGGTGCTCAATGAGGAGTTGGAGCAAGAAGTCTTGTTTAATGAAAGAGTTTTTTCTGGGCTTGGTCTGATTGGACGTTTCAGGGGTTTTTGGCCAAGCTTAATAGACCTCCACTAGTGGATTTCCCATCAATGGGAAGGTTTGTTAGAAGGGGTTGTCCAAATCTATCCCATGGCAAGAGGCTTCTTCATAGTGGTTTTTGAAAAGGAGCGGGATAGAAAAAAGGTTTTGTGTGAGTACCATTGGGAATGGGAAGAAAAATTTCCCCTGATGTTAAAGCCTTGGCACCCGGCTTTTAATCCAGCCAATGAGGTTTTCGAGAAGGTCCTTATTTGGGTGAGACTTCCAAAATTTCCCTTACATTTTTGGTTTGATTCATTCTTAGAGGTTGTAGGGAACTCTCTGGGAAGTTTTTTAATGGTGGATGAAGGATCTTCAAACCTTCTACATTCCACCTATACATGGATTTTGGTGGAAATGGACATAACAAAGGCTCCTCTTGAGGAAATTCATTTAAAGACTTTGAAAGGTTTGTGGGTGCAGCCCCTAGATTATGAAGGGATTCCTTTTAGATGCGGAGTTTGCTTTAAAACTAGCCATCTGGCAGCTCAATGTGCAAAACACAGAGCCTCTAAATCAGCCTCCTAGTGGAAAGATGTTGGCCCCCAGCACTATTTAGTAGAGAAAAAGGAGGAGAATCAGCTGAACGCTTTGGAGATTAGCAAGGTGGAGCGAGGGCAGGAAGGGGCAGCGACTATGGAAGAAGGTAGTAGGGAACGAGATCAGGGAGGGACAACGATTGTAGAGGAAGGGAGCAGGGAGTTTCAGCTACAAAATGTTGGTGACCTGGCCCAAAAAGGAAATCAGGTTAGTGACAGTGATAATGTTGTCCAGATTGAAGGAGAAAAAGAGTTAAGCCCCTCAAAGTGGACAGTGACTCCTAAATGTCGTGAGAACAGAGGCTCTACAAGGTCGCAAGGGAAAGAGATAGGGAAGCGAAAAGCTAGTGAATGGAGTCAGCGAGCAAATGGAAGCTTGGATGGAGCTTTGAAGAATCCTGTTGCTAAATTTTTGGATTGGCAAAAGGCAATAGCAAGGGTAGAAGATGGCTAGCAAATGGTTAAAGGAAAAAAGCAAAGAAAGAAAGGAAGGATACGTTTGCAATGGTTCTCAGGTCTCAGCTGAAGAAAAGGAAAACTTGAGCCCACCATCAGAGTTTGGCTTGGGTTGGTTCTCAAGTTTGCCTATGGTGCTTTTGTTCTTCAATGTGTATCTTCCTTGTCTGTAATGCATTAATGTGATTGTTTTTAGATTGTTGGCAAGGTAGGAGTTGTCTAAAGGAGGTTACTGGTGTTGGAAATGGTTTTTAACTGGTTGTTGCAAGGAGTTTAGTTTTGTAATCTGTTTTCTTTTTTATTAATAAAATCACCTTATTACTGATAAAAAAATAATAATGATATCAGGTTTCCACAATCCATATTATAAATCAGTATTGCTTCTAAAATTTGATTGTGTTTGTATTTTTTGCATCAACGTTTCGAATCACACTCCATGATCCATCATCAAGATGGTAGAGAGCAAGAGGAGAAGAAAATGGTTGATTGGAGACTTGCACCTGATAAAAAGAAAGAGAGGAAAGGGAGGGGTAGGATGCACAAGGATCGAGGAGAAATTATATATATATATATATATAAAGAAACCAAGAACAAATGAAAATCCAAGAAGAGAAAAATGAGCAAAATAATTTTTTAAGTATATGTAAGCATATAAATATGCAAACATATGCATAAAACTTAAAAAAGCAAAACTTAAGCCACCGAGGATAACAATAAATGAAAAACTTAAGCCACAAAAAACCACAATTATATATGCAAACTCTATGAATATAAGGTGATAATGTAAAACTAAACTAAAGATAAATAAAAAAAAATTAAGTTTGATATAGAACCAAATGATAAAGGGATAATGATAAACTATAAAATAAGAGAATGAAAAAAAGAGCAAGAATAAATTATCATATAATGCAATAGTGATTCATAATTTATGCATTATCACATTATATGATAATTTATGAATCTATAAAGACTACATAATAATAAGATGATAAGCTGGCCCGCGTACACACACACACATAGAAAATATGCAACTAAAAAAGAAAAGAGAACTAAGAAGACAAGAGAAACTACAAAAATACATGCATACATATATATAAATAAAAGAAAATTTCCTTGTCAAATTGAAAGGAATTATAATCTATATAAATACAATATCAATAAACAAATACTTAAATATGAAACAAAAAGGAAAGAATAAATTAACAAAAAACTAAAGCTTAAAACCATAAGAAATTGGGATAAGTATAAAAATAGACAATATGGAGAAGAGAAAATATAGTATAGAATTGTAAAATAATGAATAACTCAATGATAACTAAATTTATATAAAGACTATATATGAGAAAGCAAATAATAAAAATAAAAAGAGAAAATCAAATATAAAATGCAAAATAATGAATTTTAATGAAATAATAATATATACTGTAAAAACAATATATATAAGAAACAATAAAAAGTTATGAATCAAAAAATATTAGAAATTAATAGGATGAAATGCTCGTGAATAAATATGCAAATATATATATATATAAGAGAAAATGCAATATAGATTTGTAAAATAATGCATAATCAAATGATATCTAAATTTGTATAAAGACTATATATGAGAAAGCAAATAATAAAAATAAAAAGAGAAAATCAAATATAAAATACAAAATAATGAATTTTAATGAAATAATATATACTTTATAGACAATATATATAAGAAACAATAAAAAGCTATGAATAAAATTATTAGAAATTAATAAGATGAAATGCTAATGAATAAACATGCAAATATAAATATATATAAGAGAAAATACAATATATATATATATTTGTAAAATAATGCATAATCAAATGATATCTAAATATATATAAAGACTATATATGAGAAAGCACATGTTAAAAATAAAAAGAGAAAGTCAAATATAAAATACAAAATAGTGAATTTTAATGAAATAATAATATATACTTTATAGGCTATATATATAAGAAACAATAAAAAGCTATGAATAAAAATATTAGAAATTAATGAGATAAAATGTCAATGAATAAACATGCAAATATAAATATATATAAAAGAAAATAAAGATTATAAGAACCAAAAAAGGGGAAAGAAACTTAACAAAAAGGCATAAATATATAGAAATAAATATATAGTATATATATGAACTAAAAGGAGTTATAAACTAAATATATTCAACATGAATGAACACAAACGAGAATAAATAAATACAAAGGAGATGAAAAAAACATGACCAGGGACTAAAGACAGAGAATAAGCTCAAGAAAATGAACCCAAGAAGCAACGACAAAGAACAATGCTAAAAGATCACAAGAGGTAGCAGAGAGGGAGGGAAAGAAAAGGGAGAGCAACACGAGAGAAGGAAACGTTACACCACCACACCACAAAGGAAGAAGGACAAGAGGGAGGTTACTGAAAAAGGCTAGATGAAAAGGAGGAGTGAAAGGCTAAGAGGAGGAAAGGGAGAAAATGAAGAGAAGGCCAAGAGGGTTAAGGGTAAAACTAAGAGGCGAGGAGAAAAGAGAAAATTAGGCAAGAACCTAGTTATGAAGGCTAGAAAGCAAGGGTTGCCAAGACATACTAAGAGAGTATCCCTCATCTCAATTAAGGTTGATTGGGTGGTTATTGATATGAATGGATTCTTTAAGCTTCTACTTGAAAACATTGTCCTCTTTGCATAAGACTTGCATGTTTTCCAAGAAAATGTGGTGCCTAGTAGAAGAAGAATGGTCTCCAAGTGCAGATTTACACACACAATTATGTTTGATGTCTACACTATGCTCTTTTATTCTTGTGCAAAAAGAATGACCCATTTCACCAATATAAGGGATGCCACAAGAACAAACCACCTTATAAACTCCAGATTCGAGTAAAATGGCTCTCGAGTCCTTAAGAGAGGGAAGACGGTGTCTTACAGTGGAAAGAGGTTTGAAAGAGTAATGAAGCCCCTTCTTAGGAAGAAACTTGGAGATCTTTTGGGAGATGCCTTGAATATAGGGAAGAGAAGCACAAGGGGGGAACTTTGGCTTAGAGGTGAGGGGGTTAGAAAAGAAAATAACTTTGACGTGGTTAAAGGCTTTAGAGATTTGTTTGTTTTTGTACCCATTTAGGATGAAGACATTATGAAGATGAGCCAACTATTGGGATTAAAGTTGGGATTAGGATTACAATTATGGTTGGGTTAGAGTTAGAGTTAGGGTTAGGGGAGGGATAGGATAAGGGTAGGGATATGAGAAATAGGGTTTAGGTTAGGGTTAGTGTTACAATTATGATTATGGTTAGAGTTAGTGTTAGGATTTTGGTTTAGGGTTTTGGTTAGGGTTCAATAAGGTTTAGGAATATGGTTAGGGTTAGAGTTCAACTAGTTTTAAAAGGGAAAGGTTTAGGGTTAGGGTTAGTATTCTAGAAAAATGCTTGGGTAGGGTTAAGACTATGGTTTTGGGTTTCACGTTTGAGTTAGGGTTACATTTAGGTTTAGGGTTAGGATTAGGTTTAGATTTGGGTTATGATTATGGTATGTAGTTAGGTTTGGGTTACGATTAGGGTTTATGGTTAGGTTTAGAATTATAGTTAGTGTTACAATTATGGTTGGGATTAGGGTTATCATTAGGGATTTGGTTAGGGTAGGGTTAGTGTTAGGGAAAGGTTAGGGTTACAATTATAGTTTATGGTTTAAGGATAGGTTTACAGTTATGGTTAGGGTTAGGGATAGGTTTAGGGTTAGGGTTAGGATTATGGTTTAAGATTTATTTTTAGGGTTGATGATAATGATCTATCCAAAATTGTAAACACGATTGAAGTTCAACCTTGTAAGGGTCAAACCAATCTTTTGCTTGACATTTCTTTCACACATATCAATGATCCTATAATAGCACCCAATGGTCCTCTTTATATCACTGATAGAATTAATGATAAACCCAAGAGGGGAATACTCATTAATCCCATGTGCATAGTGAATGTGATCACTGAAGAATTCTTATATGTGCATGAACTTTATAAATATGATTATGAACAATCAAAAACAATGTTAAAGGCTCATGATAGTTTTGTCCACCTACTATTGGTTCTATAACTCTGGACGAGTAAAGGTTGGACCTAAATAGTTGAATGTTCTATTTACCATAATTCTGACATTGGACCAATGTTATGTGAAATTAGGTCATCTATGGCTAAGCTCCATGAAATTGGTCCCATCGGTTATTCATAAATGTCTTAAATTCCCAGTTGACAAAAAAATACATACTATTTACCATATTCAATTTAAGCCTTTGACATCTTGTAGAATTTTTTTGCTATATTACTTTTGGTCTCAACTAGTCTAACTCGTTAAACCTCGTTAGGCTTTTTTATTCATGTCATATCAAAAGTTTAATGCTAAGTGTATAGCCAAATTTCCCCTTAGTAATATTTTGCTTGAGGCTCCTCAGTCTCTAATGACTTCAATGGTTGTCCCTATTACCCTAGAGGCAATGGACGAACCTCCCTTAACCACTTGACATGTATTTTGTGGTCCCACCTCCACTATCCTATAAAAGACCAAGAGATAACCATGCAATTAACTTTATGCCTTCAAAATAAAAACAAGTCTTTATGTTGAAACCTAAGAATTTGGTGGTCTCCTAAATAGTAACGGTCCCTCTGATTCCTCCTCCAAAGGAAGAAAAGAGACCAATGTTGGGGAATACCTCAATTACCCCTTTGCAAGCTAAAAATCATGCAAGAATAAATAGAAGTGCAAAATAGCATAAACTAAGGCATCGCACTATGACTCATCAACTTGTTGAAGAGTGTAAAACATTACCTAGTGATCATCCATCCATCCAACCCAATTCCAATGAAATACCCCCACCCATCCATCCTCATCATCGCCTGACTCCACCTCACCACTCTCACCAAACCATGAAGTCGAACCTTACCTAGATCTTAGCCTAACAAAAGAATGAAAATGGATCATACAAATGATAGTGCTCACAATCATGTTGATAGCATAAATATGCAACCTATTGTGATATATATGGATAGTGAAGAAGATGATAACATAGAAGAATAAAAAGAAGACCATAATGAATTATCTCTTATGTTTTCCAAATTAATGAATTTAGATGGGGCAGCCATGGTGATCCTCCTGAGGAATGTGACCATGCATTGACCCCAATGCTTCTCCTTGTACCGCATTTGTAGTTCCTTTAGCGTATTGTCTGCCTTCTATATATGATGAGAAAGATTAGGATGTAGATTATTTGCTTTATATCGGTTCACATGTGTAGTACCTCTCATGTGTCTTTATGTGTTTTCTTGCACGTAATATGATCTCTCATAATATGTTGCTTGGCATGCATTTATGTTTTTTAGTTTAATTTGAATAACCCTTATTGTTCTTGTCGACACAAGGATAGAGAGAAAATGAATGTCTTTACGTTCATCTATTTATATCTCCCTTTGTCCTTTTGTTGTGAACATATTTTTTTTGTTTCTTTTGGGGAATAATTCAAGGCATTGAGACATCTAGGCCTCTTTCATGTTGACCCAAAAGCTTTATTATCTTCATGTGTCATTCCTCAATTGTGTTCATAGTTCCACAAGTATTTGGGGAATTATGTTGATTCCAAGCATGGTCATATTATAGATTATCTCTCATCTATAGTGACCCTAGATCAATGGATCCCTCATGTGTTGTTTTTTTTGTTAGTGTAGTCACCTAAAATTGACCATATCTTGTTACATTCACTTTTGACATCATTTTTGACATCTTATAACACATTTTATTCTAAACCTCACATAACCCCTTTCATCATCCCTATTATTTAATCTCTAGCCAATTAATTAAATAAATTATATTTAATTAATTAATCCACATGCCCCAAATAAATTAAATATTTATTTAAACTAATCCTTATCCTCTCACATATCTTATAATTTAAATAATTCTAAATTATTTCCCTAAAGGACTTGATTCACTTTCTAAATCATCTCTCAAGATGATTTCATCACTTTCCAAATCATCTCTTAAGTTAACTTGGTCCCCTTTCCATTCTCCTCTTTAGTTAACTTGATCCACCTTTCATTTCTTCTACCAAGTTGCACAATCAACTTTCTAATTCCACTACCACTCACAAAAAGGAAAGTTGTATCCCTTCATCCTCCCATCTTCACCTATAAATTAACCCACAACCAAGCCATTTGCATGGATGAGCTTTCAAGTACCCTTACTCTGTCAAATTATCTCTACTATCTTTCATTCATCATCTTTCATTTATCTATTTGCATCTATAATCTTCATCTTAATGTTATGTTGTTGCAACAATGAGCAACCAACATTCCTCCATCAACAATCCTTTGAAATCTTGCATTCTCATGTGAGGTTGAGAAGAGCAATGGAGATCAATCAAGTTTAGCATGGAGATCGGTTTGCATTTGAATTTATTATTTTGATTTTTATGTTATCTTGTCCTTCATTGTGTATTGTTAGGGTTTCATTATAATTTGTTTATGCATTTACCATAACTACAGTTAGTTATGTGGCTTATCTTGGAGGCAACCCCTTGTCATGAGACAACTTTGTTAGGAACATATCATTTGGCATTAGGGTTTCCTAGCAAGCTTATGGCCTATCATGTTGCATATATTGTTTTATTCTACCTTAAATGCAATTACTTCTAGTTGGATTTAGCAATTACTTTAAGGTGGGGGCATACATTGCACTATGTGCTTCACTTTGTTCACACCCATTGAAATTTGTGATGCGTTTTTGGCATATTGATCATTTTGTAGCACCTTCTCATAATTATTGGAACTATAATTCTTGGTATGGTTGACATGAGAACACACCTAATGAATATTGGGCTTCACTAGCCCTTATGTGTTTTTTATTTGCTACTATTGTAGAAACTCACCTAGTGAATGTCGGACTTAACTATCCTGTGTTGTTTCTTATCAAGCTCACCAAGTGTATATTGGACTTTAGTAGCCTGTGATGCTTTCGTTCACAATTCACCTAGAAAATATTAGATTTTGTTAGCCTGTGATTCATGAATGCTTTGGGTATATATCCTAGAAATAATTTTGTAGAGCTTGCTAGTCTGTGATTGGTATACCCCCTTTGCATGTTTGTATTATGTTTACATTGTGTTTGCATTATGTTTATATTGTGTTTGCATTGTATTTGCATTATGTTAGTTCGTGTATCTTTGTTCTTCATTATGTATGCTTTATGATTTTCATGTTGCATTGCACCTCATGTGTGTGTGTTCCTTTTTCTTTACATCATTGTGTCATAGGATCTTGAGCCTGGGGGCTAGCACATCCCCTAGATTTGATGTCATCCTATCTCTTCAATGTTCGGATAAATGAACCCTTTTTATCTTATCCTTACTTTAGTGTGAGTCTGAGTAGAAGTTCATACTCTCACTAAAGTGGGGGCTATATTTAGTGTTGTAAATTGTCACCCTTGACAATTTCACACTAGATATAGCTCGCCCTTATGTGCCTAGACCTAATTGTGTTGTTAATTTTCTCGCTTTATAATAATCTTCAAAAAATTAGAGTTGAATTGGGAATAATAGATTAATATTTATTTATCGATACGTAAGGCCCCAAAATAGGTCTAGGCTAGGGTGCTAGCGCCCTTGTCCAACCTGTTTTAGCTCCAATTCAAATATGTTGGTGTCAACATTTTAACATTTAGAAATTTAGAATCATTTGTTGGATGTCAGTGATTAATTTATCAGAAATTAAAGAATTATATATAAATACAAAGTATTTTTCATCATTTGAAATCCTAATCACACCTAACAAGAGCTAGCATTTTGGAGATCATAATTGAGCTTCCTAAGAGCAGCCAAGAGAAGAATTAGCAAGATTATTGCAACATCATTTCAGTCAAGCATCATGTTAGCAATGCATCAAGTTTTTGTATGAGTTTGTTTATGTTTCATGTCAATTTGTTTTGTGAGTACTAACACTTGTAGGACTTCAAATCAAGAATCAATTTCTCCTTGAAGGTGATGAGTACAATGACTTTAGTCCATCAAGGAACCCATATCTGAGTGGTAAGTAGCAACAATTGTTAATTTGTCACTTGGTTATCATTTAGCCTCTGTTTGATCGAGTATAAGCTCTCTTTTACAACATCATAGCCATTGTGGAGGTAGAAATACCAAAATGGGGGTTGACTTAGGAAATCTCCTATACAACACAATCCTTTCCTCTCTTCCTTGTGTGCAAGTTACAAATTTTATGTGAATTGGAAAATAATTGAAGACCTAATTGTTCAATCAAGCATTCAAGTCCTACAAGTCAACAAATTAGGGAAAGTGAAATTTATCAATGACAAACAAAGTTCCAACACCGAGTCCAGAGAAGGAGAACATACAAACAGAGACCAACTAAGATCTGTATTCTAATTTTGAGTGTCTACTTCTAGGTTTAGGGCACCATCACCCCTATCTAGCCATTTCAAGCTCAAATTTATATTTCAAGTTCCTCTATGTCTACACTCTACTCTTCTTAGCTCTTTTTCTAGCTTTTAGTTTTATGTTTTCCTAAAAATCATAACAATTTGTTGTATTTTCATAGTTAACCTAGATGCATCTTCACATTGTCAAATTAAATAAATTAGCATTCACTCAATCAATATCAAATCATCCTCGCACACACACTCAAAAGGACTAAAACCTTGATCCACCATTTTGGCTCTTCCATTGAGGTTTGCATCCAAGTGGTTGTTTGAGATCAATTTTAGATCCATTTCCATTGTGATATAAGAGAAGGTGTGGTTTAGACCCTAGATCCCTTTTTCCTATATCATAGTTCTTAAGTAGAAATTAATGGGATTTGATGGTTATACTTAAGATAGATTAACGATGTGATCAACTTAAGGTCTTGATTTTTGGTTGAAAGATTGGATTTGGAATGGATGATAGTGGATTAATGATAGGATCCTTGGGTGAAGGATTTTGATGATGGTGAAGGTATATGGGGTATGAATGAGATTAAGTCCTTAAACCAAATTTTGATGCTTAAAGGATGTTTTTTTGTTAAGGATTGGGGATTGGATGCTTGGTTGAGATAGATAGATGGATAATGGGTGATTGACTTTGGATGAGGGGTAGATGGATTAGATTATGGTTTGGTTGGAATGGGATTATTTTGATAATGGAATTAGGTTAAGATGATGATGAAGAATAGAGATTAAGGATAGTGAAGGATGTGGATTAAGGATGATGATGACTAGAGGATAATTAGGACAAAGATTAATGTTGAAAGTAGATTAAGTGAAGAGGGTTTTAATGTGGATTAGGAAAAATAGATGAATGGAGAATGATTAGGATAAGGATTAGGACCTTGATTAGATTAGAAGAATTAACTTAGGATTAGGGTCCTACATGATGGGTTAAGGATGCATTAGGGATAGATTGGGGTGATTATGATAGTCGGGATGAGGTGGATTGGAGAATTAGGGATAATTAGGACAAGATGGAGGGTTAAGATGATTAATGTTATAATTAGAATGATTATGGATGATTAGGATGAGGTGATTAAGATTATTAGGAATGATTAGGATGAGTTGATTAAGATGATTAGGAATGATTAGGATGAGGTGATTGGGATGAAAAGGGATGATTAGGATGAGGGTATTGGGATGCAAAGAGATGATTAGGATGAGGTGATTGGAATAAAAAGGGATGATTAGGATGAGGTGATTGGGATGCAAAGAGATGATTAGGATGAGGTGATTGGGATAAAAAGGAATGACTAGGATGAGGTGATTGAGATGAAAATTTTGACTTAGAGATGATGTGGGAAGCTTGATTTGGAGGACACATAGACTTAAGTAAGGAAAAACAAAATATTTTTTTGGTTTTTAGAGTATTTTGATTTTTTTTGGGTTTATGAATTTTTTTTTAATTTTTGAATTTTTTTTTTGAATTTTATGATTAGGGGTGAAAGAAAACAAGGAAATAATACAAAAGACAGAATCCTATGGCTCAATTTGGATAAGTGTCCCCTTTTGGTTTAAAGTGGGGAAGGTGATCTAAACATTCAAGAACATAAGATACATGAACAAGTCTAACTCAAGTAGGATTATCAATCCTTGTAGGCACAAGCACCATAAGAAAAGATGGTCAAAAAATCTCAACTAAGCTTTGCAAGCTCAACTAGGGATATCCTCTATATACCACAAGGGTACGTGAGGCCTAATCCATAGATGAAAGAGAATACTACCAAACAATTGAGAGGAGAGGGTAACCCACTCTCCACCTTCACTTCTCTAAGGTATGAAATTCTTAGAGGCTTATCCCAAATTGAAAATATTTTACTTTAAAGAGGCGTGTCTTTCAATTCACCCCCCGCTCTTTATACTCCACTAAAACATGGGAATTGAGGTTATTCCATAGGGTGATGAAATCCCTAGGCAGGCCCCCTAAAACAAAAAAAGATCACTTATTTTTTATACACTATGGTGCAAGAGGAGAGTATACATAAGTGAGTCTCGGGGATTAAAAGACACTTGTTTATTTTATAGCCCAAATCAAAATGTGAATGTTAAATTTTAAGCCCAATTTAAAATATGAGAAAAAAATGCTACACAATATAATATAAAGCAAATAATGATGCCACCAATGGATTCCTTATGATTTTATGATAGATTTTTAAAAAAATGTTGAAAAATGATCTCATATGAAGAAGTTATGAGCATTTGAAGATTAAAAAGAAGGCTGAATTTAAATGAGTGCACCTAATTTTTGGAGGAAAATATAAAAAATAAACTTGCACCACAACAAAGATTTTTGAACCATCTTTCCAACACCTTTTGAATTTCGAAAAATTTGATTTGTGAGGAAAAAGTTGTTTGTTTTCATAAAATTGCTCCTTTATGGATTTGCATAGAAGGAGAGGGCTAGGTTAAGCCCCTCAAATGAACCAACTTCCCAAAGTCATTTGTTTTCATTGTGGGGGCATTAACTTCACATGGATATCTTCATGCAAGCATGTTTTACATTTATAATTCCCTTGGAAAACAAGGCATGGCTTCTTCAATATCCTTTCTAAACTACTCCAAATGTCATTTATTAATACAAAGAAAGCAACAACACTTCCTTTTGCATTTGGAACATAAAAGAGCACTCTCTAGCTTTCACCCAATGACATAAAAGAGCACTCTCTAACTTCTCTCTATCTTTGAGAAGCTATAAATTTCCATGGAATACCATGAGCAACATCAGCATTGAATCAATTCACTAGTTCCCATGATGTTTTGGTACCTCTTTTTGAATAGTTGTGATTCATTATATCAAAATCTTCCATTTAATTATTTTAAAATTAGAGTGTGCCTTGATACTAAATTAATAGTGATATAACTGTTGGCTTTCAGTTGTTTATGATTTGTGGTTTGTCCTTGATGACAAAACCGGTTCTTTGATTTGGAATTTTGGAATTTTCAACTTGGTTGGTGATATGATATTCAAATACATTGTTTTATTCACATATGGTTGGTGAATGATATGTTGTAGTTATAGGATTCTGATTCAGTATTTTGATATATGATGATGTTGACAGTGTTTATCATTTTGACAGGGTGATTTTCAATTTGATTCTTCAAGGTTACAAGTCACAGGTATATTCAGTTGATTATTATCAGTTTGTCTTTGAATGATATATTAGTGCATTATTAATCGCATATTATTGCATTACTGTATTGTTTTAAGGCACTCATGATATTTATACTTGATTTGTATAATGGTGTTTACATCTAGCTTCTTGATATGACTTTTGGCTCAGTTTGGTTAGATTGGCATCATTGATATCATTGTGGACTTTGCACTTGAAGTATTTCAGATTGATCAAATAAGGTGATTCAAGTATATTCATTTTTTGCTAAGGATTCTTAAGCTTCCTTGTTACGTTCAAATGTAATGATATTGTTTTAAGGAAGTTGATACTCACATTTCTTTGTGGCATTGTCAATACATACTTCCATGGTTTATAATTTATAAGTTATGGCATTGCTAGCAATCACCTTGTAAAGTGATAAAGGTATCGGGCACTAAAAGTGACATAAGAGTTTTCTATTGGAAAGAATCCTTGTCGGGCATGCTAAAATATGTGATAAAGTTTATCCTAAGCTGAGGTTGTCGGGTATACTAAAGGTTAAAAGCTTATTTTCAAAGCTTTGTAAAAGGAATTTGTTATTTCATTATTTCAAAGCCCCCATTAGGGCATGATAGGCAGAAAATCACATGGAGAATATGTCCAGGGTTTGCAATGATCAGGTGGAATGTTGTTGGCAGCTTGAAGAAACAAAGCTCGAATACGCTGGGTAACATTGTTTTTTCAGTTTTTATTTTCTTATTTGATAGTTATTTGTTTAAGGCTTAATCATGCAGAGGTAAACAGTTGTCGAAATTGTTGGTTCTTCAGTTGGTATGTAAAAGGAAAATGAATATGCAGTTTAGATGGTTAATTTTGGTTGAATGTTGACTGTGAGCTAATGAAAGCTCAACTGTGGAAGTTGGACAGAGAAGAATTGTTGGCATCTTTCAGCTGGGTAGTTATGGAACTCCTCAACAGATCTTTATGGTATTTGTTCATTTTTCTTCCACCATAATCAGGTAATGCAAAAACTCTCTTGATGCTTATGGGCCTTGAGACAATTTGTTAAGGAAGTTTTTTAAGAATGGTTTTGGTTAAGATCAAATCTATATGGGTTTTGTGAGTAAAATCTTTAGTTTTGAAATATTATTGTTAAGGATTTTTAAGGGCTTAACTTTTGTTGATTGTGATTAAAACCCTTTAGGGTTTCTGGATGATTCTTCTCGGGTTGTAACAGAAATACTTTCATTTGCTATGAAGCTAACATACCTGCTTAAAATTGTTAAAGAGTTTGTTAAAAATAATCTTTAGGGTTTCTCCCCTATAACCCTAACCCGAATTGGTTTACAACTATTGAAACTGCATACAGAGGTTATTTCACGCAATGACTTTAAAAGATAACCTTCAGACATTTTTTTGGGTTACCTAGAAGAAGAATATGAGGCTTCAGACTTATCCTTAACAGATATTGTACAAAAGTTGTATTGCATTGAAAATATTTATAACAATGATTCTCATATTATTATATTTAAGGAAGATGTTGTCATTCTCATACAACATTTTTCAATGTGCTTATTGAAAAAATTTATAGTCTTCTATTGAGACACTAGGACTACAAATTGCACTTCTAGGGTATTAATAGTATACTATAACTGTTATGCATTGTAAAGGAGTTGGTGCTTCTGAACTTTGTGGAGTTGGTGCTCCTGAACTTTGTAGATTTGGTGCTCTAAGTGAATAAAGAGAAATATTTTTCGAGTGGTTTTTATTCCCTAATAGGGTTTCTATTCGGGACATATATTGTGTTATGTGATGATTCTGTTTGGTCTCAATGTGTCACCAAATGCATTGAATGGTTGTTAATTATCAGTTATTTTATCTCTGCGAATGTTTATGTCAAAATATCATGCATAAAAGGTTCTCTTATTAATGTGGGCTCTAATACAGATGAAAGTGTAAAATATATTAAGTTCAACCTATGTTAATGTTATGTCTATATGTTTAATTCATGATAAATGCAAGCACAATATTGTTCATGCACAAGTCAAATATGTTCTATAAACTTCCATTTAATCTTTTGGTTCAAAAGTCAATTAAATCCTTGGATTTGTAAAAAGTTTGTGACTTACATGAATCACTGATTAACCCCCCCTTCCCGCCCCCGCCCTCCCTCTCCCTACTTCTCAGTGATTCTAGTCTTCCAACAATAACAAATTATTTCATAGTGGAGATAGATGTTAATATAGATGGAGAAGTCAATGTGTTGGAGTTACAAAATGTTAGGGACAGATATGTCCAAGTGTATTGTTCTAAAAAATGTTCTCTATATTGATTAATCTAACATGGTAAATTGGCTTAGGGTGATTCCTTCAAATATAATTCCTAGACAAACATTTTAATATTTTTGGCACACACATTGATAGGTAATGAGGCCTTGTTTATAGGATTATCAACCTTAGAACGCCAACAATTTAAAAAATTTAAAAAATGGAAGCACAATCATGTCTATGATCTTATCCAAGAAGCAATTGTAATTAATCCAAAGCAATTGTAATTAATCTAAAGCAATCAATATACTAAGTGTATGATTAAAAGCATTCTAAATAGAATAATAAGACATAACAAAGTGTTAAATTGTATCTTAGATTAATAAATACACCCAAAAAACAATCAAAATACTATATAATTATACATTAAAACCATCTACATAAAATATATTTGTTGGTACAAAAGTATATTTAAATAGATATTTAATATACCTTATCTCATAAATGTCTGTCCACCTCTTTCAAAAAAAAATCTGTTAATAATAATAACCTTCACACTTCCCAAGAGTAATATTAAATGCTATGAGAATAAATATTTTATACAAAAGATATTCCAAAAATAACATTAAATATTGTAAGAGAAGCCAACATCATTTGATACGCGACAAAATGGAACATGACGTTTGGGTGGCGTCATATTTGACATTAAAGGAAAAGCAAAAGGTGAGCCGAGGTTTTGGGGAAAAGGACTTTCATTTATATATATATATTATTAAAAAGACTTTCATTTATATATATTATTATTGCTATTGTATGTTGTTCAATGATTGGAATCCTGAATCTCACTCAAAGACCTAGGCATTGATGAATTCTTAAACTTTGGGATATTTATTTTATTTTATTCTACTTTTTGTTGGTGATCAAGGATATTTTCTTTATTTTATTCTAATTTTTGTTGTTCATCAAAGTTTAATGAGTTAACTTGTCTTATATTCTTCCTAGGTGCTAAACTAATATGGTAACTTCTCGAAGCAAATTTGAAAAGTATGATATTAATTAGTTGTGAAGAGGAGAATAAACAATTTGAAATTGTTGTAATTATAACTCAAAAAAAAAAATTGTTGACTTAAATAAGTTTTATAAGATGAGGTTTTTCAAGTATGTTAGGCAAGATTATGTGTAAGTTAGAGTACTAGTAATTGCACCTTGGGGTGCAATAGGTACGCCGAAGACATTGTAATTAACTATTTGTTAAATTTGTTTATTAACAAATGGGAAAAGCAACTGCTAGGAATGCCTATGAGGAATAGTGTGAGTAGTGGAAAAAATTGTGATGAATAGAAGGGATTCATTCAAGTTCCAAGATTTGTGGATGGTATAAGAGGGATAAATGTGGTATAGTGGTGAGAATTGTAAGTTAACATATAACTTAATGTATTTTGAAATTTGCAAATGAATTGAATGCATAATATTTGTATATAAAAGGAAATGGAGAAAGTTGTATTAATGTGTTACAAATACAATTTGAATTTTTCAATTGAAGACATAAGAAAAGAAAAAACAATCTAAGTCCTATCCCAGCTAGCATGTTGTATGGGTGCATGATATATTAATACAAATCTGTTGTAAGGCATTGTTCAGAAAAATCTCATTTTCTTAAATAGAAGTGACAGAGTTAAAAGAGTGACATGATAGGACCATTACTCCAAATAAAGAAGAAAGATATGTGTAGTTATGACTCTGTTTGTCAACCTAAATAGAGCTTCATTGACCGTACCTTTGAAAATTTGAGAATTATAACAATTTGGTTAACAATGAGTACTAAAAAAGTGCATTCAGATATGCATGGGGGTTCTTACTGAGTTTGTTTGGATTATATTGGATACACGCGATGCATTTAGAGATCCAAGTACGCTTAGTATCTGCATTGACAATGTATCTAGTGTAGTTAATATTTCATACAAGCATCATCTACCATGACCAGTGTTAATTGTAATCATATAGGCTACTATACATGAGACAATGTCAAGAATGCTTAAGGTTGGTTCAAGGAGCAAATACTCCGCTTCATAAGAAATTTTGAAAATATGGAGTTGTTCTTAGCAGTTATTGATGTATAATGGGCTAAGCAATGCTGAATATTTCCCACTTTCCTGAATATTTTCAAATTTCTTGTGACTTCACAAAGGACAATGCATAAAATTTTAACACCTTTTGATTACCATCTAGAACAATTACAAACAATATCATATCTGGTGGTGAACTGCATAGATTAACATGAAAATATTGGAAATGAAATTAATCCACTGATGTTGTGGCAGCAAAGCCATTCAGACTTATAATACTAAAAACAACTACAAATCTTATGTTATTTTTGGTGGTAAATTGCACAAAAATTATTATTGATTACCAGTTATTATTGCTGGATGGAATAAGCAATATCAGAAATAATAAAAAATATCAGCTGAAAGTAACAAATTACCAGTTCTGATGGCTTCATAGAAGTGTGAGTAAATCATCAAATGTTGAAATTGCAGACCCCTGTAATCAATCACAACACCTTATGGAATGTACAACAGCCTTGAAACATTAATTGAAAGGTAGCAACAGAAGTTGCCATTCCTATTTTTGCAAGTATGACAACCTTAAATATATCATATAAAACTTTAAAGCTATTCTCAAGGTATCGGCTAGGTATTAGCAGTAGCTTAAAATTATTTAAATGTTGCTCAGTAAAAACTAAAGTACAACAGTCCTCAATACTATATGGCACCTCTTTGCAAATCATAATCATTAATATTTATTAATATCAAATGGTACAGCCAGCCATGGTAAGTCAACAATAACAGTGATTCAACCCTAAGATCTCAACAAAATAAATACTTTGAAAACTTAATGCATGAAAACTCAACACAACCAAAATAATTAAAGCTGGAAATATTCTGCAAACTCTTCCCCCATCATATTCTGCAAACTGTCTTACAAAGTCTTTCAGCAGCCCAGGCTTCTTCTCAAGCAACTCACCATTGGTAATAAACAAAAAGCCCCTCGCTAAAATGGGAAAATCATATAAATTACCCACAACAGTTGCAAAAAATGATCCTGCCGTGTATAGGTTCCCAAAACAGCTCACTGAAACCAAGGCAAGTGACTTACCTCAAGATTATGCACAAATTGTGTCTTTCTGTCAACGATACCAAGGAGAAAAATGTGCTGAGTTTGCAGGAAGACCAAATCCGATTTTCCTACAGATAACAACATAATTGTTTTAGAATCAAATAAAACATATTAAAAAATTATCTGGCCGTGTACAGGTTCCCAAAAAATCTCACTAAAACCAGGACAAGTGACTTACCTCAAGAATTTGCACAAATTGTGTCTTTCTGTCTTTGGAAGTGATTAATCTCCAAAGAAGATTCCAAGCCAAGATCTTTTGATGATCTTGTAGGCAATTCAAATCGAGCCCATTTGATGAGAAGGAATTTCTGGTGGGAGGGCAGCCAAGACAGAGTTTACTTGGAGTAACTAACTATTAAGTTTTTTTTTTTTTGTCCATTTTGCTAATATTCTTCTTCCACTGTATAAACCTCATTTGTTAATAATGTTTTACAAATTTATTTATTTTGAACAAAGGCTGAATCAATCCCATCAAGAATGGAAAGTCATTTTGCTTTTAGTTCAATAAAGGAACAGTATGATTGGATAAGAGTGGCAATGCATCAAAATTATTGTGGTAATTTTATTTGTTCTTGAAGCTAGCAATCTTTATATTGGAACTTTTAAAACATGCTTTTAAGGAGTTTAAAAGATTCAGTGTAGAAGTTCTAATCTATTTTCAATAGCAGAAGTGGCAAGGCAGACACACTGTTATACCAAAATTCTATCAATACTTAAAATAGGTTGATGTATTTGACAAAATCTTTCTAATAACCTTTCAAAGAAACCCACAACCAAATTACTCTCAACAGCCAGCACCCACCATTATATTTTGTCAAGATTGTACAAAAGAGCTTGAATACAAAATTACCATGTATTATGCAAACCCAGAAACACAGTGAACACTATTATGATATTTAGAATTTACAGAGGCACAGAGGCAAGACCATAATCACATACTCAAAACCAGCAACATGGTTAGAATTTACATAAACTCTCACAAGACCATAATCAAGGTTTTAGGATATGAACCTCAAAATCGAGGTCAACCAAAAAGTTTCCATGACTAAATTCTATTTTATTCTGCTAACCTTGTCTTCAAACTATAACTCAACAAAATCAGCTGCTTGGCAACATCACTCAGTGAAAGCCTTGCATAATTGACTAAAAAGTCCAGATTGCGCTTAACTTTTTCCTTGGAAACTGTCAATAAGATAGGCCTTCGCTTACACAAAAATAACACACGCTGTTCTGAAAACCCTAAACTGTAAAAATGCTGCATTTTTTGTTCTAAAAGATTCTCCTTGAGTCGGCCAATGGAATTCAAAGTAACAACAAACATGGGAGAGCCCTTGGTGAGTCCAAAAGCCCCTGCCTGTTTAATTAATCTCAAAATAGTGTCCTATGAAAACGTAAGCATCCCGGAAACCGAGCCCAGAAGTTCAGACAATGCCTCACCCTCATAACCAAGTGTTTGCATAAATGAAATTGCAGGTTTGAGCCCACTCTCAATACTAAGGTTAAAAAGCCTTGGATTCACAGATACGAGTTTGATCAAATCCTTTTGCTTCATGCAAGTCTTAAGGAAGTTAAGCTTGACCTTAATGTTTTTATCGGGGTCTAGAAGAAAAACCCTAGGATTGTAATTCACCACTTTCTAAGATTTTGAGATATATATGGAAGATCAAGCCTTGGCTGAAGATTATATAATGGCCCGGGTACCAATTGAATTGCATTCATGTGTGCAATTTATAGGAATGGAAAACAAATTATTTATAGGACACAAAAATTACCTGAAAATGGCAGAAACTCAAATTGCAGTAGATGTGAGGTGTGATTATTGCAGAATAGGTGAGATGCCCTGAGGCTCGTGACTTGAGAAAAAGATCTATGGGGGACTCTTTTGCCCCTTGGTTAAACTATTCTTAATAATTTTTTGACAAATAAGAGCCTCGCTCTTGAAGCTCTCCTTATCCTAAAACCCTACCTCAAGATTCTGGACAATTGCGCATATCCTTCAATCATTGCAGTCCAGGAGACCACATCTCTTCGAGGCAGCTTTTCAAACACTCCACGTGCCTTGTCTATGCTTCAACTTTTTGCATACATATCTACCAGGGATGTTGCAACTACATCTAACAAAATTCCTCTATCCTTTATGCTTTGATGGATGTCCATACCCTGTTTCAAAGCCCCCATTTTGCACAGACAACAGAGGAGGCCACTCGCGGAGGCGACGACGGAGAAGACGGAGGGCGGAGAGGAGAGGCGGGATCTAAACCAGGAGCAAGCCAAGCGTCATAGAGAGAGCCCTCCGTCCACAAGCCCCGCTTGAAGAGGAGAAACCAGGGCCTGGGCGGTGACGCCTCACGCACACCGCAAGAAAGCTACTGGAAACGAAGGCGTGAAAACCTCTTGCATGCCCACTATGCAGTTTGAGACCGTCCATACACAAACGAAGGTGTGAAAACCTCAGCGAGGGAATGGCGTAAATGCTCAACCATCTCACACAAGTGGAGAAGCGAAAGGTCAATACCAGCGAGGAAGACTTTGGAGGAGCGGGGAACACAGCTGGGAAATTGGCCTAAAAATTATGAACGGTTGCAATTCATTCAATCGTAGTCGAGTGCCTGTCGAGCAATCTACACCCTTGGTCATGAAAATGGGTTGCAAAAGCTAAGCGTGGGGATGCCTTCGGCGTAACTACTCTGTGACATCCGGGAAAAAGCATTGACGGGCTCGGATGCATTTGATCGCAAGCGATTCCCTGTCCACGAATCTACACCGTCGGATGTAAAATGACCTCGCAAATACTAAGTGTAGGACGCCTTCGGCGTAATAAGGAAAAATAATGAAGTGTAGATGTAAGCAATGAACAATAGAGTTTTTTTATGCATGTTTTGATGAAGTAAAAGGAAACTAGGAGTTATTTTAGGTCGGGGAAACGGCATATGGTAAATTCATCGCCAACAATTTACCGCGCGAAAAATTAATTGCATGAATTTTTGGTGGTTAATTTTCCATGGCAGTGAATTGTTGGTGGCGGTGAATTTTCCTGCGGTGAATTGTTGACGGTGAATTTTCTGTCGGTGAATTGCTGGCGGTGAATTTTCCTAGAGCCTGGGGAAATGTATAAATGTGATCAAAAGCATGTCAAGAGAAAAAAAATATGTCATATTGGAGTGTCAAAATCACATAAAAGTGCTTCAAATATCTTGGGTGTGCCCTTAGGATGCTTGGTGTCAAGTTGCAAGCAATAAATTACTTGAGTCGTAAAGTGCTTTTACTTTTCAATGTTAATGAAGAAATAGAACACTGAAGCGTAGTGTTTATCTAGCATTTTGGATGTACATTTGAATGTAGTTATTAATTAATTAAAATTTAGAATATAATACGGTTTTAAATTTTAATTAATTAATAAATGTGTTCAAATGTGTATCCAAAAAGTTGGATAGACATTGTTGCACTAAAGTGAATCAAAAATCACCTTTTCACTTAAGTGGCAAATGTCAATGAAGAATTAGAACAAAAGTGCACTTTTTAATTAGAAACACTTATAAGTGTTCATATTAAGCATGATCAAAGTTTAAGAGCACATAAAATGTTTGCAATAATGCTAGTTGGAATTCATGACTTCAAAAAACCATGACTAAAAGAGTTTATAAAATCATAAACAACTTATGCACTTGCAATGATGAAAGGAGATGGAAATGGATAAATGTCACTGCTAGGTACAATTCATAGAGAATGTTCATCTAGAAATTCTAATGCAGCCCTCTATCTTGATTAAACAACTGATCATGTACTATTAAGGGGACCAAACACCCTAGCCAAGTAGAAGATTCATCATTAATAGAGGATTCATGGTTGGAGGCAAAAGCAATAGCATGGCATGCCTATAGCTAGATGTATTCCCCCAAGGGGATGCATACTATCCCCACTGCATTGGAAACAACAAGATATGACTATTGTTACATGAGAAATTGTGCCTATACTTGTAGGTGATTGAAGGTGACCTAGTGTGACTAGTGCAATTAGGAAGAACTTGACTCATGGTGCATAAGGTGCTCCCTTAGTAGTTGAGAAAATCAGGATTTAATTTTAAAATTCAAGAGCCACTTTGTTTGCCTACCCTAGATCTATAAATAAATAGGAGAAATCACATTCACTTTCTAAGTTGGTGAGAAATTGCAACCAATAACCTCACTATAAAAATATCTTTGTTTATAGACTTCAAAAATTTGAAAAGAATAACAAGTCTAGAAAATTCCAATGTCTAGCAACATAAAAATGTTAGGGGCTCAAATTCCAAAAAATAACAACTCTCCAAGAAAATAATTCTAAATGAAAGAGATAAAAAAGGCTATGAATTCATCACCAAATAGTATTTTTCTAAGGGACAAGTCTAAAAGGAATGCTTAAAAGACTCAATTTTGTAATGATTAATATATTTGGGTTGAGAATTTCCAAGATGGACCAACTTTTGACTAAGAGATGGAACCTAATAATATAAGTGCCACAAAAAGAAGCCAACCTTAGGCTTAAGCATAGCCTACCAAATTCTCTAAAAAAATCCATTTGTAAGAGGAAGAGCAAAACCCAACACAAGTTTAGCTTAGTAAGAACTAGAGAAAAATGACTAAGCACTATGTAGCAACCTAAGAGTATAAATCTTGAATGTTATATCATGGTTCCAATGTTAGTCTCTCCACCAAACACACAAGTCTGAAGCCCCAATTTTTTCAAAATGACATCAAGGGTGACCTCCTAAATTTTTTGAATAGAATACAATTCTAAAGTAAACAACTTCAATCTTTATTATAAGATCAACTAGGGAATTAAATATTTGGAGGAGACAAGATCCCTTATAGTGCCACAACACTTTGATCCCTAGAGTTTCAACCAAAAGAAAAATGGAAGAAACAATGATAAGAGACCATCATAAGCCTTTGTAAGGTTTTCACACACTCAAAAGTTTTCTAAAATTCTTTGAACAATAATAAAATCACTTATATTGAATAAAGCTAAAGTGATGAGAAGGGAACGGAAACCATCAATTTTTTTGCAATAAGGGGAGCCTTCTTCAATGCAATGGTTGAGAAGAGCCTTCCATGTTTCAAAAATTTCAATAGATTTGATAACCCACTCACCATAAAGATCTTGACTCTATTTATAAATCTCAATAGCACCCATACCACCTTTGTCTTGTGGTAGACAATAGATATCCAAGGAAAATCTATTAAAATCACATTGAGATTGATGTTTATCAACCCAAAAGTGCATTATTTCACTTATGTGACCATGCTCAACATTAAATTAAAAAATAACATTGAAAATTTAAGTAAAAAAAGGTGGCTCACATGACTTAAATGTCAAAGTTAAATTAGATCAAAAAATGTCTCCAAAAAAGTGTTTACCAAAGGTAGGAGATTTTGCATGGTTAGCTATTAGAGGAAGGATTTTAATAGGAGAAAGGAGGAAAAGACTTGGTTTCATTGGTCCTTCAAAATGTGTTATGTGTGAAGCGGTCGAAGAAACAGTGGATCATCTACTCCTCCAATGCGAAGTGGCTTTAAAGTGTTGGGCTATACTTCAAAGTAATTTGGGATGGCAAGGTCCCCTTCATCATTCTATAAGGAAGGTTTTTGAAGGCTGGCCAGTTTGTAGTAGGAGAACTACTCTTTCCAGTGCCTGGAGGGTAAGTCCATCGATTGTCATATGGGAGATCTGGAAAGAAAGAAATAGACAAATATTTCTAGATAAAAAAGAGCCCAAGAGAAAGTTAATTGGCAGGATTAATTTAACGATTGAAGAGGTGGTTGTGGTAGCAGCTTTAAAATATTTTCAACCACGACTCTCGTTTACTACGGAAGATAAACAGATTCAGAAGAAGTGGTCGGGAATCATAATCAGGCTTGTTAAGGGGCCAAGCTGGGTGAGCCCAACTACTGATTCTGTAAAGGAAGTGGTATGGGAGAAGCCTTCAGAAGGATGGTTCAAAATTAATTTTGATGGGGTGGCCAAGGGTAATCCTGGACCGTCGGGTGTAGGTGTCATTGTTTGGGATTGGCTGGGAAACACTATGGCCCTTGGTGCAAAAAAACTAGAGGAGGGGACCAATAATGTTGTAGAGGTGAAAGCAGCTTTGATGACAATTAAGTTTGGCAAGGGATTTAAAAAAAATACATTTAGAAGGGGACTCTTTAATTATCATCCAAGCATTTATGAATGGCAGAGTTGTAGCATGGCATCTACAAAACCTTGTCAAGGCCATTATGGATGAATTGGCCAAATAAGAAGAATTCAAAATAAGTCATATTCGTAGAATGGGTAACAGAGAGGCAGATTGTTTATCTAAATGGGCGCTATCCTTTGCTGAAAGTGATGAGGTCAGATTAGAGGATTTTCGAAATCTTCCCAAAGAAGTATGAATCATTACTCAAAGAGGAGTATCGAGTTAATTTTTTAGCTGCTAAGATTTTAAAATTTGCTTGAGGAATGTAAGGTAAAGTTTGTGCACACCGAGGAGGATGGTTTAAATGATTGTGTGAGCAACAGGGTTCAAACAATGGCTCAGTGGTCAAAGAGATGTCTCAACATTAAGCACGAGCTTATGACTACAACGATTTTTTTTTGTTGAGTAGAATCAGCGCCTGGTAATGCACAAACATTTTTAGAAAAATAGATATTTATGGCTGCTATTGAATGGAGGTGAGTTCTTTTTAGTTATGGGTGGCAATTTTAATACAATTGTAATAATGTTTTGAAATTAGTGGTGGTTTCGGGTGGTGTTTCTGTGGTAATGGGGGGTTAGGTTTTTGGGTAACAATTGATGTTTTGTCCCCTGGGAAGTATTTTTATTGAAGTGGGAAGTCTTTTTTAGAACGTTGAACAGTATCACCAAAGCAAAGGGGAATGGGTTAATGATGAATGGGAGGTGGGAGTATTTTTGACCCATGAATACCAGGCAAAGGTGATGGTAGGGGTGTTTTTTATGGTCTTCTACGATATTTAGATGTAATAATGATTTCTATGAGCAATAAAATTCAATATTATTACCGACCAAAAAAAAAATGTCTCCAAAAAAATTAAGCACCCCTCTCATGACTTAATGCCAAAATGTCACTTGTAAAACATTACAATTATGCATCATACCCTCTAGGGGCACCTAAATTCGTTTAAGTGTCAAAATATCAAAGTGAAAACATAAAAAAGTGTTCCCAAATGCTTTATTGTGCCCCTATGAGGTTGGATAACAAGTTTTCGATGAGAATTTTAAATAAAAAGTGCATTGTGAACTCTAGAGGTGCTTAAATCCACTTAAGTATCAAAATGTCAAAGTGAAAACATGAAAATGTGCTCCAAAATGCTTGAATGAACCCTAAGTGTTTGGATAACAAAAGTGAAAGAAAAAACATAAGTGAAAATTACTCTTGGAGGCCTAAAAGTACACTTGAAGAGAGAAAGACACTTAAACAACAAAGTGAACATTAAATTATAACAAAAAGTGCAAGGAATCAGAAGAACATTCTCTACATGGAGAAGCCCAATTCTACAAAAGGGTGTCATTGGAGAAAGTTTCTCAACATATTGTTGATTGACAAATTATTTAAGTTTCATCACATTTTTTTGAGGATCAATAATTATTTTCATCATGGATAGGATCTACAAACATGATGCTAAATTGCATAAGTTTAGGAGGAAGGAATCAAATTAAAGTCACTAATATTTTCCATTTAGTTTTAGGGCTTCTTTAGAGGAAATATCATGGTTAGAATGATAAATATTTGTTAGAATCATCATTAGGAGTAAAAAAGTTAGATTGACTATTTTTAGTCATCATTAATTTTTAGAAGGTAATAATATTTAAGAATCCCTTTTAAGAATAGTTATTTCTTGATAGGTCATTTATAAACATCCTTCTAGTGTTCTATTTTAGTTTATATTTATCGTAATTAGAAACCTATTTGAAAATTTCCTAATTTCTAGGTACTAAATTTGTGGAGAGAATTGTATATTAAGCTTGCTTTTCTTGCAAACAAACTATTCATAATATACAAGTTCTAGTTATATTTTTTTATCATTTATTATCTTAAATCTTGTAAAAAAATATAAATAAGTGTATTTTGCACTTAAATTTTCATGGATTGGTAAGTAATATGCCAATTTTTTCTAAAATTACCATTCAAGTTGTCTTATGTTTATTTATTTGTTAAATTGAGTAGTGTTTCATGAAAGGTGGAAGATTTGTTTTGTAATTAATTGAAAATTTATTGATATGATAGAATCTAACTAGTTTACTAAAGTTTGTTTCTTGTTTTTTATTCAATCCTTGTGTTATAATCATGCTTTCTAATATCTAATTTTGGCTAGAGAGCATAAACATTTTCTAGCTACTACAAGTATTTACTTTCAAGATAAGATATAAAAATTTCTCATATTAGGTAGAAGTGTTGATGAGCCTTGTGCCCTTACCCAAGAGAAAAAATGTAGATAATTTCTTTAGTTTGCTAATAGTGCACATTCAAAATCCAAAGATTTAACTTGTACTTGTTTTAAAACAGTAGAGGTCATTTCTTTAGATTCTAAGGTTTGGTTTTTTTTTTTTTACAATTGAGCTTCCCCTTCTAATTTTAATAAATATTTATCCTTAGATTTTTTTTGTTTTGTGTTGTACTAATATGTGTAAATTAAAATGTTAACAAAAAAAAATATCACAATTAACTTAGATAAAATATTTGGGTCTAGATGTGTACCTAGATTTAGAAATGAACAAAAATAAATGACTAAAATGAATATGTGTCTTGATGCTAGAGAGAGGGAGCTTAATTTTATTGTGATAGATATCTAATATTTGAACTATTAGACTAGATATAAAAATAGATGACTAGATGAATGTGCACTATGAAATTTAGAACTATGTGAAGACCTAGATCAAGGTCATAGGTTTGGTCTTGAACCTCATGAGTCCAACCTTGAACCAAAAATAAGTGACCTTGAACTTTCTACATGGCCCTGAACTCTAATAAATTAGGGTGATGAGATTGTTTGACCAATTCGATGATTTTGTAAAATTTGAAAGACACACTAAACAATGAATGCATAAGTAGTTAATAAATGATGGTGAATGCTTTAGACTTAATGCATTAAATGAAATATACATAATGGATGCCAAAATTATATATTGACTGCTAAAATTAGGGTGGTCACCTTTTTTTATGTAAGATATAATGTAGATATGATGATTAATGCAAAAGGTTGAGTGTTGAGTGTTGGAAAGATATAGGAAGTTGTGAGGCACCACGTGTCATTTGGGTCATTTTGTGACCATAGGTTATATACCCTTAAATATCCCTAGAACACCTCTAACACTCCTAAATAAGTTGTAAGAGAGTAAAATATCATAGAGGAAAAGGTAAATTCAAGGGAATAAGATGACTAAGTGTTATTATGAAAGGATATGATGGAAAGACATTATGAAGAGAAATTAATAGGCTATATAAGGAAGGAAAAGTGGGAGATAAGAGCATGAATCATATGAAGGGTGGCAAATATAAGAGATATATATGTGTGAGAATAAAGAAGATGATAATGTGAGAGTAAAGCATGAGGAATAAATTATAAGACATGTAATCTATTGAAGTATATGAAAATATGATCTCATGTATACTGGTGTATATATGTGTGTATAAATTATCTTATAATTTGGTTTATACATGTTTCATATATAATTTATTTTTTATTGTATCACATCAAGGTTTACTACATATAACAAAGTATAAAAACTTGGACTTGAATCTAGGTTTTTCTATCAATATTTGGTTCTATTGTTGAGACTCCAATTTGTGGTGTGTAGGAAAGGACTATAAAAATAAATTTAAAAAATAGTGGTAAGGAATACCACCAAAGAAATGAAGATCAATAATAGTTATTTTAATAGATAATGTGTGTGGTAATACACTCTAGGCCATATTTGTGAGAGAGACTAGGTAATTAGGGGTGATAAATAAAATGGGGGGATCCTGAATAGGATCTCAAAGAGATGTAACTATTGAGATAAATTTATATTGATCCATTACGGATGAATAAAATTGGGGATAGAAGTAAATATTACTATCGATTATTAAAAATTAAAGAAGAAAACATAGTTGAGAATAGTGAGGCCAAGATAGCTAAGATTGTTGATTATTGTGTAAAGGAAACAAGATAAAAAGTTAAGAAGATTTTAAAAGAGTATAAGGATATTTTTCCAAGGAATTTCATAAAATTGAAAGGAAAAAATAATAAGCAAGAATAATGAAGATCTATCTAAAAAAATGAAAAACCACATAAACACCAACCTTACCAACTTAATCCAAATACAAAATTTAAGGTGAAAATTAAGATAGATAAAATTTTGGTTACTGATAAAATTAAACTAGTAAAAAATGATGATTGGACAAGCACCATGATAGTCCAAATAATAAAATAGGGGACTCAATAAAGCTTGTGAACAAGATCCTTTTCCAAAACCATTTACAAAGGAAATATTGGAAAATGTTACCAAAAGAGTGGTTAATTAATTTATAGATGTTTTTTTGGTTACCATCAAGTGAAGATATGTGAAGAAGACTAATAAAAACCTAAACTTGTAATAGAGTGGGGATTATGTATGTATATAGTTATCTCATTTGGACAAAAAAATGCACTTGCAACCTTCAGTAGAAACATGGTGAATGCATTCAAATATTTTATACATTATTTTCACGAGGTATATATAGAAAATTGGACCATCTATAAAATTCTCAAAGATATATCCAAACACTAAGGTTGATGTTTAAGAGATGTTGAAAAACCTTAGGATTGCACTAAACTTAAGAAAATCATTTTCACAACTCCATTTGGCACTCTTCTTTATCTATAAAAAAGGAACGATGGTAGCTCCACTTCAAATATCTATTACTTCAAATATGCCACCCCTAAAGAGTATAATGGAGACAAATAAATTATTGGGTTATATCAATGGCCACCTTAAATTTATCAAAAACTATGTCATAATCTCTAGACCCATTAAGCAATTACTAAAGAAAAATAACAATAGGAAGTTTCAATGGACAATCCAATGATATAATTAAAAACAAGATAGTATAGGCTTTAACCTCAATCTTTTTGGCTTGGTCATAACTTTTTCATGTCCATGTCGATGTATTTGGTACCACAATCAATACAATACTAGCACAACCTAAGGGAAGGAAGTATCATCCAATTACATTTATAAGTAGGAAATTATCAATAACCAATAAAAATTACACAACTTGAAAAGAGATGCCCTATCAATTATGTGCACCATACATAAGTTTAGACATTATATTCTAATGAATCCATTTATTTTCTATGCATATCATGAACCATTGAAATATCTCATGAACATACTAGTAATACATGGCCAAATATGTGGATGATTAATGATTTTTCAAGATTTGATTTTAAAATTATGATTAAACCAAGGAAAGAAAATCAAGGACCAAAGCATCTCTTTAGAGTTAATAATGGCAAATAAGGAGATGAGGTTGAAGATGATTTCCTTGGTGCACATTTGTTTTGCATAACTATAGTACCCAATAATTCACAAAATATTGTTGAATTACTATTTATCAATACCTTCCTAGCGAATTGTAGTAAATAATATAAATAGATAATAATTGCAAAATCTCTCTCCTTTATGATTACTAGTGGATAAATCTATATTTTAGGAAAATATAGAGCATTGTGAAGAATATTTAAGGAGCATGAACAAGATCATGTTTTTAAGGAAGCGCATTAAGCTATTTCTAGAGGACACGATTTATGAATAAAAATACAAGAAAACTGTTTATTGGATAGAATTTCATGGCCAACAGTCTTCAAGGATGCAAATATCTATTGTCACATGTGATGTTTTTCTTGAAAAATAAGCAAACCAACTATAGGTGGAAAAATTCCACTACAAATAGTATTAATCATGGCGTCATTCAAAATATGGGTTATTGAATTTATCAAACCTATAAATTCCCTTGCCCAAAAAACTAAGCCATGATTCATCATAATTAATACAAAATATCTAACAAGATGGAAAAAAGTGGAACTAACAAGAGATTATACTACAAAGACAAAAATAAATCCATCTACAAAAATATCATTACAAGATTTGGCCGCCCTTTAAACATTACCAAAAATCAAGGGAATCAATTTATCAATCAGACTATTTAGGAACTCTTGGGCACATTCATGATAATTCATAGTAAAAGTACACCATATCACCCTCAAGCTAATGGGGTAAATGAATCGCTCAATAAAATTTTGGTATTAAGAACTAATAAAAGTTTATAATGAAGATACATAGGATTAGGATACAAATGTACGAATAGTTCTTTGGCCCTACTACAAAATATATAAGCATTAAAAAATTATTTCCCATTCTAATTAGTCTATGGATTGGATGCAATGTTGATGTTACAACACATATTGTATAATTTGAGAACCAAAATCACTATAAGACTTAATAAGAAAGATTATCTTGAGCACTGGCTAGTAGAGTTGGAGAAATTGAGTGAAAATTAGTTACTTGTAGAGTACAACTAAACATAAGAAAAATGCAAACAACATGTATGACATGATAAAAACATAAGAAGTAAAAAATTCCAACTATAGTGTCTATTATTAGTATAAGATGACAAATATAAGAAACTAAGTAAGTTAAAGATAAAATTGCTAAGACCATGCCACATAAACAATATACAACCAACTAACTTGTGGTTCAAATTAAAACACTAAACAATGAAGTTCTTGAGGGATATATTAGTGGAGAACAATTAAAACATTACTAAGAAGTACATTGAAGCAAAGACTCAAAATATAATATATATTATATTATAAATGCATTATAAAATTCACTATGTAGAGGAAATAAGTTCTCATGTAAAAAGATAATACATATAATCAACATTCAAACATGCTAAAAGCAATAGTATCAACATCAAGGGTAAAAAATATGTAAAAAGAGGCCAAGGGTAAGATTAAATAAACAATACAAATTTGTACCTCATGTGAAGAATAAGTAATAAGGTATCCAATGGAAGAAAGAAAATAGAAAATAAAAAGGAGTGAGAAAAATGAGAAGCACATCCACACCAAATTTAATTGAGTCTAAGGACATAAAGCAACCGATATACAAGCATTATCCATGAAAGGTTGTGGAAGACAACCCAAAAGATTATTTTTGAACATTCCAAATGGAGTAGTTTATGTAGAGGATGTTCACAAATATATTCATGTCAAATTAATAGAAGTGGATCATAATGGATTTGTGAAAGAAATCAAATCCCTGATAAATTAAGTGGAGAATTTGTAGACTAGTGCACTAACATTAGTAAGCTTAAATTAGATATTTGGGAAGACTTCTCAAATTTTTGCAACAATTAAAAATGGATTGAGTTGGTGTTGAACCACATTCATAGTGAGTTCATATATTTGGACAAGCCCTTCACTATTACCAAGGAATAAATCCATAGAGTGATAGGGTTATGAAACAAAGGGAAAATACCCATAAAGGTAGATGATAATTTTATCATTGTACTCATTAATGCCATGTTTGATATGAGGTTTATCAAAATCAATAAAATTGGAGATCTCAAAGTCAAGTATGCCACCAAATGCATCACATATTAAATATTCCATAGTGTAAGGGAAGACATTTCCCTAGCTACATACATTCATGCTATTGTAAAGATGGTTGTCGTTGCACCAAAATTTAGCTTATTAATGCTCGATACAACTGCTAGAGTTAATGAATCCACGGGAGGATATTAAGCCATGTCATGAACCCGAGCGTTGTGTTGCATAGCACAAGGAGACAAAGAGCGCACACCTTGCAATAACAACCCCCCCCCCCTTTGTGAAACCCTAAGGGAGTAACTATTAAAATTCTAGAGAAAATAAAGAGAAGATGCATCGAGTTCAAGATGACTTGTTATGCTTGGCCCTTTAATTTTTATATTAATTTCTTATAATTTTACTATATATGTGGAGATGTAACAAAAGAATTGTGAAAAATTTAAGGATAACATGGCTTAGGGTTTTCTTGACAACATAATTTTCTAGTATGGGTGTAAATCAGTGTTTAAGGAATTTCAATATAGAGTGTAAGACTATGAATTACTAAGCTATGATACCATAATGAAACTAGAGAAAAATGTGGTCTTCATTATCAGCAAAGACTATATTCACTTGGAAGTAGTCAAACCACACACTTTCATCATATTCATATGAAGTTTCCAATGAGTTGTTATAAATAAAAAAATCAACGCTTACTCTCATATCCAAGAGACCCAACTATTGAAAGGTTTGATACATGAAGATAATTCATAGATAAAAAAGAAAATACATATGCTACTAAGAAAATTTCCAAAAACAAGGAGAAAAGTGCCAAATAAGCTCAAACAATAAAAGATCATTTACTGCTAGTTATTGAAGAGATCACTAGCCAACAAGTTGTACTCAATCCAAAGTGGAACCACAAAAGAACCAACCAATAGGAGATTGGAGAGACTAAGCTCTTCCAATCTAAAAATTCAATCATAAAAAAAAATAAAAGGAAAAAAAAATAGTTGAGGTGGATATTGAAGATGCAAGCTAAGACTCTAGTGGAAGAAATTGCAAAGACTTTGTTACAAATGAGTTCAAAGGAGATAGAAGAAAATGAATAATAAAATAAAGAAATAAGTTAGAAACATAAGGCACAAAGGAAATAATGTGTAATGTGAAGACAATTTAGAATAAAAAGAGGAAACCACAAAATTAGAACAAGTCTTATAAAGAACAATCCAAAAAGTAGTACAAGGGAATTCTCAAACACATGCTTGAAAGAAATTATTGAGAATATTATACACAACAAGAAATCCATTATAACTAGCTTAGACTTACCCTACCACCACCACAAACAATAAAGAGGTAATTATTCAAACAATGGTTGATTTAATTAAAACCAACCCATTCAACATGGAGTAAATCACCAAAGGATTTCCAAGGGAGCTAAAAAAAATACAAAATTACATTGTCATACAAAGAGAGAAAGATTCCAATAAGATCTATAAATAAAAATAAGAGCAATAGAAGAAGTAGCAAAAGACCTCAAACTCTCAATAATAATAACAAGTATGGTATATATTTTTATAATTTTAGGAATTAAGAACAAAACATGTAGTATAGATACCCTACTACATAACACGACGAACACAAATATTCAACAAAAAAGAGAAAAAATTATTAGAGAAATACAAAAATCTTACAAAAAAAGTAATGGTGGGTGTGCAACCATAAAAGGAAGAATCAAAAGCTCATATAGATCAACAAAAAACAAAGCACTATCAAACATATATGAATAGAAAAGGAAAAAGAATAACCAAAAGAAAAAATAACGACGTGAGGAAACCACACAATAAGTAGTGGTAAAGGTATCAATTCCCATGGATCTAGAAAGTTAGAATGTGGAAATATAGAGACTAAGGACAATCTCCAAAATAAACTAGAGGAGAAAGGAAGAGAGAAGAAAACGAAAAGAAAAAAAATAAAAGGAAGAAATAGAGAATAAAAAATAGGGGAGGCATCAAAGCAATTAATTAATCCACTTAAACAACAAGAAAATAATCTAATGAGTAAGATAAAATAATATTTGGGAAAATGGAAGCAACCAACTTCACCAATGATAGTCCAAGCATACTTATGCATACTCCAACACGACCTTAAATTGATTTCATTTAGTATCACCTATCTAAAAGATGGAGTTAGGATTGAGGATTTAACTAGAAATTTAAAAT
Source organism: Sequoia sempervirens (assembly GCA_007258455.2). Classification (NCBI taxonomy): domain Eukaryota; kingdom Viridiplantae; phylum Streptophyta; class Pinopsida; order Cupressales; family Cupressaceae; genus Sequoia; species Sequoia sempervirens. The sequence goes on from VDFB02344629.1 coordinate 155,272, forward strand.
ATGGTTTAATATAGAAAAATATCACATTAGATCTCATTTATAACATTTAATTACATATTTATCCTAAATACAGTGACTACAATCAAAGCTAGTTCAACTTGTTTTCAATTTAGGGTCATAAGAACCTTCACACATAGAACATCAAGATAGATGATAATAGTTGAGGTGAATTACTAATTAACATATGCATAAACTATAGAATGATTAGTAGACCTAAACATTATTTACAAAGAGGGGAAACCTTATATTCATATATTACCAAAAATGGAAAGATAATATTTAATCATTGATCCAAAAGGCAATTTGATAAATGATATTACATTATGTACTAACCTAAAAATGGGCTTCCTCGTTATATTACTTTCCCCGTGCACCTTATATGGGGAGTGGAAGTATTACATAAAATTAAAGAAAAACTAAAAATAATAAGCCTAACATGCTATGTGCTCCATTGGATTTTAATAGAAGGGAAATTATATTAAAATCCAAGTGTAGTTAAAAATCCACTAAATTTATAGTCATTTATTAGGAAAGTGTAGTGAAGTGAAATTCAAATCTATGAAGGAAAAAAAGCTTTCTTTGAGAGTGATTCCAATATCACCATACTAGGGTCAACTAGCCTAGGTTCCTATTTAAACTAATCTATTGTTTAGTTTATGACAATCAGCCCTTTTAGTGGTTTAACTCCAAACAAATATTTATTTAATAAAAGAAGCTAAACAGTTAAAAAAGGAAATAGATACTTATAATAGACAACCGATACACAAAAACCACAATTTTAATGTAGAAACAAGGAACTTGGAGTAAAAATATGAAGCTTGTTGTGTTAGATGCTAGCACTTTGCATGGATGTCAACATGATGCACTATAATCCAATATGGCCAAAAAAATTGAAGAGAAAGTTTATCCAAACAATTATAACTTGTAGGTACATGAAAAGAAAAATAGAAAAATACAACATGCTAACTAGTAACCAAAATTTTGAAATAACCATACAACAAACTAATCTATTGCAAGAAATTCACGAATGACAAGGAAGTAGGAAGAGGAAGATACCATGCCAAATGTGTTATAGATTGGACAACTTATTCATTGTAACCTACAACACAAGAGAAGGCAAAGAAATATTTGTGTGTCTGTTTGGGGATTTACCTTTAAGTCAAATCCCTATTTTGGTATTTTTACCTCAACAACAACCTAGTTTTTGATATTTTTTAAAATAAAGTAAAAATGCAATCGCTATACTATGATAGAATTTGAGAAAATTATAAGAATAATAATATTAAATGCTTGATTCCAAAAGTTCTTTGAACATCTAGGAAATACTAATGGATAAAATGAGAAACAAGAAAAAAGATTGGAACAACAAAAACAAGAACATAATCACCTCTAAACTTTACATCCACGAAATACAATGTTATTTGTTGAATTTTCTATCACACCTCTGTGATTTCAAAAAACAAGATGATCATATTCACATACAAAGAGTATTGGTAATATATTCAAAATAAAAAATGGAGATAGTTGGAACTTTTAGTTCGCTAGTAAAGAGCTTGAGATATTTTTCCAAGTGATAGAATTGGGAAAACAAAGTTTGAATGAGATTCAATGCGGATCTTAAGAGAAGGATATATGTTCAAAATATTCTTAGTATGGCTATTTTCTATAATTTTTCCATAATAGGGAAATGAAACACCTAAAAATGATTACAAGAATCACGAATTGTCACAATATGTTAGTGCATTGCATGATCGTTTGCATGTAGCACTCACGTTTAGATAATTTAGACTAAACAAATCTTAAAAAATTAGAAAATCACAATTATTAAGAAAAACACGACAAAAGGTGCTGACACTTTGGCATTAGTAATATAAGCTAAGGTGCTAGAGTGAGTGCAAGATACAACATGAAATTGCAAGGGTATACAATTTTTTATGTTACAAGAAGCTTTCCTTTAAGTTTCAAATATATGAACTATGCCTTCATCCATTGGGTGCAATGTAAAAAAGAAACCACAATTGGTTGGTGCAATACCCATTAGAGATTCTTTTCTTTCTACAATATTTTTTTAGAGACATGAGGGCAACAATCACCAACAAGATCAAGAGACATGTTCCTTGAATCCAAGCATAAATTTTCTATTAGGAATGCATTGGAGAAATTTGATATACTTTATTGGATGAAATAAGACCAAAGAAAACCTAAGAATGCATAGTGTAAGTGAAAGTTGAAGATGGTACAAAGATAAATCACTCATATAATTTGTCTCAAAGGACAAGTAAAACATGCTAACATTGTGGTAGGGTTCATTTAAATAAATTCCACCAAAGAGAAGCATGACAAAAAAATTAGAATAAGATGAGTAATATGGTGTTAACATAGACAATTTGATAAGTCCATTATGTTGACCTGAAGAGACTAAATAGAGCAAGTAGAACCATGGTGGACCTAGTTTTGTTGATACTTATGTTGATGTAAAAGATCTATGAGGTCATATGCAAATCAATAGATGGTGGAAGTGGATTTTGCTAAGTAGGATATTCAAACATTTTAACCAAATAAGAGAACTTTGTAAATAGGACAGTCCCACTAAAGAAGAGAATACAATAAGGAAGAGAATGGTCTACCAACACTTCAAAGATGAAAAAGAGGGGTATGTGTAGGTAAGAAACCACACAAAAAACAAAAAGAGGATATGACTTCAACAGGGAATCACCCTTTATACATTTTTCTTCACCTTCACAAAAATCAACTTGCATGATCCAAAAATAAAGTTTACGAAGATAAGTGAAGAAAGTGGGAACCTCAAGATAGTGTGCCACAAAGAGCCAAACAACTAAGGATCAATGCATAATACACAAAATAACACTTATATGTTGTGCCAACAAGAAGCAACATTAATAACATATGAAAATTAATTCAATGGCTTCTACCAAAGAAAATTGATTTCATGGGGTGGAAGGATGAGAAAAACTTGGATGGGCCTCACAACATCACTAGCTTGGATGATTTAAAGATTTGTCTCATTTTATTATACAAATAAATGACTAACAAAAGTTAAATCTTCTAGGTGAGAGAGGAACTTGAATGAAATCAAACAAAGAGAAGGATTAAAGCATGAAGGATGAGTCATTCCAACTAAACATGAAGGGTTCACTAGAGAAGGAAATCATCTAAGAATTTGTACACAACATGCAAAGATTAACTTGTAATGCCCACATATATTAAGCCTACCATGAAAAACTTGAAACATTCACAAACATATATCAATACTTGGGAGATAAAAAGAAGTATTTGACAGCTAATGAAAGGAGAATGTACCAATAAAAGAGTCAAAAAATTCAAGGAGCAAAAGATAAAATGCATGTGGTAGTATGTATATGATACATAAGCATCTTATTAGTAAAATTTGGAAAAGCTACCAACTAATATTGCTGCAAATGAATCCATAACGAGCAAGAAGTAGCCATCTTTTCTAACTGGTGGATGATATAAAATGAGTCTAGAATATCTAAAAAGTAACCAAGTGTAATGAATTTCAAGATAAATAATAGGCACTTGAATTTCCTAATTTCTCTATGCTTGACTTATAGAAAATTACTTGATTAAAATGGTTGCTTGAATGTTGTGCATTGGGAAACACCAACCATAGGTTGGTTTGCACTGAAAAGACCAATAAGTTATAGTTGATCTTATTGTGCATCTTCTATAAATTTTGTTCATATGAAAGAGATCCAAAGAATGGACTATATGCAGGTCTCTAAGAATATCAAAAGTTTTTGAACTAAAGGTTACAAATTAAACTCATGTTACTATTTCTAGAATCCAAAGAGATCAATTTTAATTAGAAAGTAGGGGTACATTCTTATTTCTCTTCAGCAATGACCTTGTGGGTGCATATTCTAATATTTTGAGCCACATAAATTCATAGGGAGGATCCAATGACTTGTCCTTGTTTCTTACCACCTATGAGAAAGGAAGGGAGTCTCAAATGTCAATGAAATGCATAGTTATAGGTCCACTAAAGATATCTTCCTCATAAATTAGTTCCTCTATTTACATGCTTGATCAATAAATATTGAAATAAATAGTAGAAAAGTATTCTATAAGAAGCACATATGACCAAGAGTGAACTTCTTGCAAGTGGGGATTTGTAACAAGAATAGAAAGTGATGACCACTTCATTTTTTCTTTGTATCTCTATTTCTAGTAGCATGCCTTATATACTTTCTCCCTTGTTACCTCATTTAAGGAATATCTAAGTTTTTTCCATATATTCAAGTGTAATCTCTTTAAATTGATATTTTTTAGTACATTACACCTTTGAATGACATTCACAACACTACATACAAAATTCCCATAGGCAAGATGCATCAGATGTTCTATTTGGAAAGTATGGTATTAAACATATGGGCATTGATATTTTATATTGAACTATTATATATGAATACAAAAATAAGGGGTATCTAGATATAAAGGTCTATAATTACTTCAATGCACAAGTCTACAAAGCATTAAGCAAGGCCTTCTCAAATTCTACATTTTGTATCATGGAGTCACTAGGCGATTGAGAGTGCTCTAATATAACATGTAATTATAATTTATTCACCAAAAACCATAGGGTGAGTGTAGTGGACATGGAATTTTTCTCTAGAAAGCATATTTTCTTAAATTTCCACTTAAAATATTGGGAAATTTTAAAGTTGTTTCATGGGTTAGTTAAAAAATGAAATCTTAACAAACATGAATTGGTGAAAAATTTAAGAATGAAGTCCCATTAGGCATGCCAAAAATTGTTGATGCTTTAAAATAGACACCCAATGGGGAGTTGGGTATGCTAATTATGAGTGATAGTATCATATTCTTGCACACATAGTTCAAGCATGTGAGAAGATTTAAGAAGAATAAATCCTATCTAACCTAAAATTTATAGGGAAAATAGATAGAAGGAGGCAAACACTTGTAGAGGAAAAATAAATAAAAGAATAAAATATTACAAAATAGTGTTGTAGAGGAAAATAAATAAAAGAATAAAATGTTACAAAATAGTGGATTAATTGAATCTTCTTAGAAATATTTAACCATCTATTTATTCTTAATTTGATGACTATGATTAGAGTTGGTTAAGACCACAAATAAACAACCATCACACACAAAAAAAAATGAGATAGAGGACACTCTTTAAGGTGAGTTGTTAAGCAACATAATACAAATAGAATATATATTGTTTAGTAGACCCAAATATCATTTACAAAGAGGGGAAACCCTATTTTTAAAGATTACTAAAAAGAGAGCCAATATTTAACTATTGAACCTAGAGAGGAAACAAAAAAATGAGATAAATATTGTGTCAACCTGGAAATGGGACTCCTTATTAGATTACTTGCCCCACACTCTTTATGAAAGGAGGGGAATGTTTGCATTACATTAAAGAGACCACTACAAATAATAAGCTAATGGGACTCCTTATTAGATTACTTGTCCCACACTCTTTATAAAAGGAGGGGAATGTTTCCGTTACATTAAAGAAACCACTGCAAATAATAAGCTTAATATCCTATATGCTATATGAGCTTTTAATGAAATGGGAATTTCATTAAAATCCAAATGTAGTGAAAAAATCATTGTACCTTAATTATTTGCTAGTTGATACATTTATTTAATTATCCTAGATAATTTTTAATGATGGAATAATTTATTTAATTAGCATATTAATAGACAGATGTAATGTCATTAAGAAGTATTTCAATAATTGTAAGGTGCAACATGTATATAGGGAAGGAAACAAAGTTGTGGATTGTGCTACTAATGTGGCGCTGAGTTGTAGGGGATGGGCACGTCGGACAAGTGGAAACATGTCGAAGTCTCTAAGAGACTTGATCCCAAAGCGAAAAATTTGAGAATGAATATCACATGCAAAAATGATAGGTTGGTTTTAGGCGGTATAAATGAGTACCAAGTGGTGCCTTTTCGCCTTCTGTGTAATGATGGCATTTGGAGTACAGGTTTGTATAAGATGATATCAGATGGAGGTAATCTTAATAATTCATCTTTAAAGAAGGTGACCAAAAATCACATGAAATTAATGAATTTGCTAAGGGTGGTCATTTCTATGCGTGCCGAAATGCATTGTGGCAACAATCCCCGTATCTGTAAGATGAGGAAAGGTGTGATTTTTAATAGGGATTTAATTCATTGTAAGTTTAATGATGAGACTTGTGCTCTAGGAAATGTGTAGCTGGCTTTCTCAATAAGAAACTTCTCGATTCAAAATTATGCATTTGCTCTGTGTGTTTTCTGGCGAAAGAGTGTTTGTGGTATCCCAGGAAAGAAGCAGAGTGTGGATGTGATTATGAAGAAAATTCTGTCTCACCAAAATAATTTGCAGAGTAAAATGGGAGGACCTAGGAAGAGAATGGAGCCTCCAAATTGTCAAGCCCTGAAACAAAATGTGGATTTATGGAGAATGTTTGAGAATGTCGGCATGGTTTGGTTCTTTGAATCCCTGAAAGAATATAATGAAAACCTTACGGCTAAATTTACGAGCTCCTGGAAGAAGGGCTTTGTCACCATTGGCGCGGTGAAATTCGAGGTAACCACTTCTTTCATTACTAAAGCTACAGGTCTACAGAATAATGGGCTTAAAGTGGTAAAGAAAAGTGGGGCGGATTACCAGAGATTTGTTGACAAGTTTTTGCATGATGGGGAAAATCTCAAGAGGTTTCAAAATGGGTATACTAGACCGGAACTTCCTCCTCCTTTTTCTTTAGTTATTTTGTTTGTAATGAGATACTTTACTCTCGAGGGTAGGTATATGTCAGTACATGCGTACCATTTCCCCCTGCTAAACTATATTCGCGATGGCGAGAGAATTAATTTTCCCTTCTATCTGTTGTCCTCCTTGCAACTTAATATCAAAAAAGGTGCTAGTCCTCCTCTTCACCAAGGCTTAATACTTACCTTGTATAAGTATGCCCTAGCTTTGAATCCTCATGGCAACCCCCTTGCTGGCCGAAATGTGAACCCTGACCGTTTTGAAGAAAATAATGAAGAACAACCCGATGAGGAAAACTCCGCTGCTGTTGAAATCCCGACAGAGGAACCTATCCCTCGCCAGCCCCTTGCAATTGTTGCTAGACGTGTGCTTATTTCTACTAAAAGTAATTCCCATGTGGCTAATGTGTCAAACCCCTCAACTCTGAGGTCACAGAAGAGTGAGGAAAATAGAATTTATGAGATAGAGCTCCTTAGAGCCACGCCTGAGAAAAGGAAACATTCGCATTTATTGTTGGAGCTCCCAAAGGCTAAGAAAGTAAAAAGAGACATAAATCCCAGGGATGTTATCAATATCACAGAGGAAGGGAATCAAAGTGAGGAGCTAAAGGAAACTTTACATGGGAAAGGGAGTGGCGGTAGTGGGGGGAGAAGGTCAGCACGCCTGGAAGAAGTCGCTTCGAAAGATAAAAAAGGAAAACATAAAATGTCTGTGAGTGCGGAGGACTTGGGGTATGAAGAATTCGAAGCCTAGGAGGAAGATGACTCTGAGGACATGGACTTTGAAGACTCTGCATATGAGAATGTGGAAGATGGTTTAGAGGAGGATAAGGAAGAGGAGGAGGAGGAGAAAATTGAGCCTTCTGAGGAGAAGTTTGAGGTTGAAAATGTTCAAGATGTTGGTGAATTGGGATAGGATGTTGGGAATCAGGGTGGGGAGAATAATATTGAGGAGCTATATACTGGTTTTTAAAGAGTAGGCTAACCTTTTTGCAAGTTCAATTTGAGGATATGGAGAAGGCATTAGTTACTCTCGTGAGGGTAACTAACAGACTGATGAGAAGGGCAATGCTTGGCGTGGCTTCTGGGGAAACAAAGATTACTAGGAAATTAAAGAAATAGGTGAAACCTGATACCCTGAAGTTGTTGGATGACATAGAGGGACCTGATTGGCGTGAATATATTGCTCTCATGGGAAAGTATGGGGACCTGTTGAAGAAAGCCAGTTAATGGCTTGGTGCTGCCTTTCTGTTGTTTTTTTGATGAATTTTTTGTCCTGCTACTTTATCATCTCAGACTGTTATTTTTTGATCCCTATGTTATGGTGGAATACCACCTGGGACCCTGTTGATTTAATTAATGGCTTATATAGAACTAAGTATACTGGTAATAGCTTACTGTTTTTTATTAGTACTAGTTAGACAATGGTTACTATTTTAAATGTTGGCCTACGTGCTAATACTGATGTTGTTTTTTGGTTCGATGGTGGTGTTGTTTCCCACCTCTCTCTAGTTCTTTTTTGTTTGTTGTTGTAACCATGGGATCATGGCCCTTCCCTACTAATCTAGTCAAAAACATACCCATACCATTTCCCATTTAGTTTTATGTCAACCTCGGTTGAATGTCCTTAATGTAATAACATAGCAACACGTGGAATACTATTGTGTTAAGCTTGGCTTATGGTATGCTTCTTATCCACATATATTTCACCTTTATTTGCACCATTTTACATACTTACCATATACTCATTCTTGTAGGTCCTCATTCACGTTTACTTTCATACACTCATGCTCCCTACCTTGAAATTATCCTTTTACGGGCAGGTTTGTTTCAAAGTGTCTTGTAATTGATTTAGTTCAATCCCATAGTGCACAAGAAAGAAGTTAAAATTTGAACTCATTAATTTCAAAATTTAAATTTTCACCCATTTCTACTATCCATTATGAGCCAACTCATAAAAAAAAAAAGACTGCAAGAATCAGTCGGGTATTCGTCCCCCTATAAACTATAGTGTGCCTGGTAAATTTTTTACATGTGACCAGTGATGTTGTCGCAACACGCCCTCCGGTACCACGAGGACAATGGGGAGAATAGACCTCATGACCTCTTGCCTACAACAAGATGCTTTAGCCAATCGAGCTAGGCCCATTGCCCCTTGTGATCCAACTTGACACATATTTGTGTGATGTTATTTTTTTGTTATTATATTTAAGAACATTTGGTGTGAACTTAATTTATACGGTAGAATAATTTGAATGTCCTTAATTTTTGAAGGCACAAATAATACAATCTACATCATCTACATGTTGGTGAATGTTGTCTTTGATATCACTCGTTATCATTAATCTAGCCCACTAAGGAGGTTGACCAAGTAGAACACGACAATCTATTAAGTTAAAAATCTCACCAATAGTATCCCTAGGCACCACCTTGATGGACTTAAATATCGAGAAGACAAAGATGAATAGGTTTAAAAGAATAAATTATGAAAATTCATTCCTATTGTGATACAAATCAAATCTACATGATATATTAGATCTACAACATTCAAGATAAAAAACACAATGCTCAAAAATTAATCTATCAAATTCTAAGAGAAACCTAGTTCAAATTCCATCATTCTACTTCTAATACACATTTAAGAAGTTTTGATTTAGAGTTACGTTTCAATATTTATGATCACAATTGTGATAGGGCGAATTTCAGTGTTAGAATACAAACAACAAACAAAGGAAAGAAAATAACACTAAAAACACTCTACACCTCAAGATTAGACTAGTTGGATTCAATACAAAATAAAGACAACAAAATGAAACCTTTTACCTTGTCTCGAATTGATCCTTTGGTTGGCCCTTCGATCTTTGGTGTTGTATGCTCCTTGAATGGCAAGAGATGCAAGCTAAAAGATGGATGGAAAATGGATGAAAGTGGATGCAAGTATGAAAAATGGCTAAGTATGGCTCAAAGAATTTTTTTGCAAGAGTTTGGCTACTATCAATGATCTCCTCCCAAAATGAGAGAAAAAAGGAGGTATTTATAGAGAATTTGGAATTCTCTAGGGAAATGGATGGTCAAGATTGAGCCACCAAAATCAAGATGTAGGGCCAAAGCGAGTTGAGAACTCACAAGCCCTCACATCTTAACATGTGGCATGCGATATGGCTTAAGAGAGATTAGAGGCCAATTTGCAAAAGTTGGAGGATGTGACACATCCTAATCAAAGATTAGGCATGTGCACATCCCTAATGATGAAATTAGAAGATGGATTAGGATTAGATAAAAATGATGGAGGATGTGGCATATGAGGAATTAAATAAATGTCATATTTATTTAATTCATTTGATGAAAGGGGGAAGGTATTTAATTATTTAACTAGATACCTTAGGGATTAGAAGAACTTTATAGGCATTAATTAAATAATAGTGATATTACTTAATTAATGAGGATAAAGGGATACTTAGACGAAAGAGGATAAATTTGGATAAATTAAGTGTCCAAATTTAGGTGTCTACAACAATAATGGATAATTGTTTATTGATCCCCAAAATTATTTAAGGGTTTTCATTTCTATTTATTTTTCAATCTCTAAATTTTTTACATGATTTATCATAACCCTAAATTAGGTGTATTGCTTGTTATATTCATTAAACCCCATTTTAGTAAAAGAACCCATTATTTCTTAATATTTTAATGAACTTGATTTCTCCTACATCCCTAGGGTTTTACCTTCTCAATCATGATTTTTAAATATATGTTTTCTAATTGCTTTAACCTATTTTTAGATCTCATTAGTTTTTTTTTCCCTCCTTCCCTATTTTTCACTTCCTAGCTTTGTGTTATCTAAGGGCTTATGATTCATTGTGTTATCTTACTTTAACCCATCCTTCCTACTCTTGGTTCTCACTTCTAAGGGTTCATTTTTAGATTTAATATAATGATTGAATCCACTTTATTTTAGTTTTTATTGGGGTTTGGATCTACCCTCATTTGTGTTTCACTAATTATCTTGATTAGGGATAAACCCTTTGTTGTATGATCTTCCCCTGTTCCCTACCAACCCACCCTCAAATTGGGATAATTACGACATATTAGTGATGGTTTTCTTCTCCCCTTTCCTAACCAAGCTCACTTCCCATGTCAATATGTTTTATGGTGACACCTATTTTTGTCCTTTAATAATGACAGTGACTAATTCATCCCTATATGCACTTGATACGACTAGGGATCTTGACTTGTATGAATTTGTACTTAGAAATCACATTCCCTTTCCATCTCATTATATATTTTCTCTTACATAAATGGATTCCTCTCCATGCGCCTCTCTTTATTCACCTTTTCTTAAGAAATTTAATGATGTAGATGCATATTTTCACCCTTTCTCACATATGATGATTATGCACCTTCTCTCACATCTAGATGATTATTAATTTGTCATTCAATATTTATGGTGATTATCCTAGTGATGGAATTTATGATGGATGTACTTGTTCTATCACCAATGATATGTCTATATATGAAACACCTTGTTCACCTTTATATGAGTTAGCCACCCCTATTTAGTTCATGATAATCCATCTTTTGTATCTTGTGTCTCATGGTATATTGATAAAATATTTAGTGATGTGCATAATGATGGTTATTTTATCTTCTCATGATGAGGTTGATGAACCTTTATTCCATAATTTTGGGTTATATATGCATATTCTTTTAAAACACTTGTTATAGATTCATTTAGTGATAATGAAGATGCATAATTACATGTTAAAACCTTGTTATCCCATATGATGCTTACCTACATAATGATACCACATCAATAAATGCATTTGGTGATACCTTGGTTGACAAAGCTAAAAAATGGTTTGATTCATGTCATACTTATTAGACATCCTTCCATGTTTCTTTACATGATTTTATATATTACTTTACTATTAGCCCTAGACCTTGTGCTACTTGTGACTCTCATTCTTCCCCTTCCAGTGACCTAACCTTAGTAGAATCCATGAAATTTATATACATCAGGATGATATACCACCTTTTTGTTGAAAATCTTCCTCTAGATCCTCTCATGTTTTCCTATGATATATCTTTGAGTGATCATGGTACATTATTTCACATTGTCTATTAAAAAAACACATGATATAGACACCCATAAGAATGAGGGACACCATGAGGATATTTTATAGTTTTTACTTTGTATGTGTGAGGATGGTGTGCCATTAATTAGTAGTGCATCTTTTCAATCCTCTCCCATTATAACACATGATAAAACACACACATGGATGTGATACATGTTGAGAGTGACATTTCACCTTATTTGAATTACCTCTTTAGTGAGATGTCCTATATCAAAAAGTGTATCAATGATTATGAGAAAACACTTTAACTAAAATTTTATTTCAAAGAATTATTACACAATCTTTTGACATGTGGCATTTTGACCCATATTACACCAAGTGGATTTGTGACACCTTATTTTTCAAAGTATAATGGTAGAAGAGAACCACTATGTTATTTTCAATACTTTCAAATTATGTGCCTCCCTTATTTTTATGTAGATCCATTACTTGATAGATTATTTCCAATAAGATTAAATATTCACCCTCATATGGTTATATTCATCACCATGGGCTTTTATCACCCTTTTTGTGGATCTAGATAGTGCTTTCATGAAACATTTTCACTACATGTATGAAACCCAAGACATACATTCTTAACCTTATGAAATACAAGCAAGAAAAATAAAATCCAATTAGAGATTACGTATTATAATTTCAAGAATCCGAGCTATAACTTATATGATGATGAACTCCAAAATATATTAATAAATGGTTTGATTCAATCTTTTGATAGCCAAGTCTATGATGTGCATCATCATTAATGTTTTAGTGTTATGTACTACTATATGTAAATGTGAGCCCACTTTATTGAAAAATACTCTTTTATATTCACAAATTTCTAACACTTTTATCATGTGCAAATAATAGAGATAATGAGGATGTTCCTAATGATGATTGTTATGCATAAATCATACCAAATGAATTCAAAAAAATTACTACTTTAAAGGACCTACACATAATGCATTGGAACAAATTTTGGAACACAATCTTCTTACCTTGTACCTTTAGTGAAGTCAATAGATATGTCTAAGCTTGCACCATGTAAGGCCAAATATTTATGTGCTTATCACTACACAACTGGGCATTCTATAAATAGATACATTAAATAAACATTAAATTCAAGACCTAGATTCAAATAATTATACACATTGAGGCTAATCATATGGAATTACACACTGAAGATTGTGTTGGAGTTGATAGTGAATCCCACAGCTCCTAGAAATCACCTACAAGCAATTACTTATTACAATTGAGAGAATTTTTTTTTCTCAACAACCTAAGAATTATATTGATGCTATAACCTGAATGAATGATTACAAATAAAGATAATGCTTATAAAAGTAAAAAAGCAATCATATATGAAACCTTAGGTGAGGATTAAGTTAGATCATGAAAAGTGTCCCTAGATCTTATTCTATGAGACAAAATGACCTAAAAATAGCTCAATCTAATAATTTTTTTCCTAAGTTTAGCTTAAGTGCATAAAGTAAAAGGGGACTGATAATCAGTTAATGATTAATTAATTATTAGGTGATTTTCCTATTTATTCTAACACCCCTTAAGATCAAATTAGGGAGAATCTAAAAACCTAATGATGAATGCATGGATGGGTCTCAAATACAAGGCTTGATGAGGTCCCGTGTACAAACAATTAAACTTCTCATAACTAGAGAAAATGAGAAAGCCACATGGGAGAAAACTCCTCTCCAAAAGAGAGAAAATCAAATAAATGCACTAGTGAAAGGAGGATAGAATGAGGTCTTGATGTGACCCCCCAAGGATTGCTTTTGTCATACAGTCACACAAGTACAATAAATGTCCCCCCAAAAGGAGAGAGAAAATGAGGATATGAATCACTCCATAAAGAAGTAACTCATGTTCCAATTATGAAAGCATGAGGATATAACACAATCCATTACATGTAAAAAAAAATTCTCCCTATAGGAAGAAACAAATCTATGGGTGATTGGAGAAGTCATTCCCATTAGTTGGATGAATAGGGAATCCAAATCCAAATGATGTGTCTTAGAAAATTGCTCAAATATCCATATGGCGGAATGAGATGATGTCAATCCAAAATCCTATGAAGATTGATATACAACAAGCTCTAAAGACAAATATGATGGTGGGTTGACAATGATGATGTGTTTTCCATGAAAGAGGAGATGAATATCCTCAAAATAATCCTCCAAATCTATAATATGAGACTCCACAAACAATGATGATATGTCTGCAAGGTATGAATCCCAAGTAGCTATGTTTGGAAGATGATGCATGTCCTATTGCATTGAACCAATAGGAGCCATAAGTGTGGTGATACCAAGCTAATTAGGAACAATATAAAAATGGAGATTGTATCTTGATATGAAGAGTAGAAAAAAGGAGGTAAGCCTTTGAACCATTGAAGCAACAATACTTGTGATATACTCAAGCTCCTCTAAAGTATCATTACCAAAGGATATACAATCTACATAATCAAGGGGAATAAGACAATTTGCAATAAGATCCTTTGAGAATGGAGAGATATGAGTGTTTCCATAGATCACCCAAAGTCTAGCCAAACGTGTGTGGGGACAATCAATATCTGATACAATACACATGGTATCATGATCAACACTAGAGCAAATCACTCCTACAACATGATCTGTAATGTTACCCCAAGTTTATCTACTCCCTGGTGTGTTTGGTGTAGGTGTAAGTCTATAAAAATAAGGTAAGAGATCAATGCACCTGAGATGTGTTAGGATGTCATTTCATCAAGACTCGTGATTATCATTTTCTAGGATGACCATAAAAGGATGAACAAAAAACCCATGATACCTCCTCAAGTGAAAAAAATAAAGGTTGATAACCTTAATGCATGTAAAATAGATCAAATGAATTTGTCTCATGCAAATAGATCATTTTTAGGTGCTAAGACGTCCAAGTAATTAATCAGAATGTGAAATCACGAAAGACTAACTAAAATGTACCTAGGGAAGATTCTAGAAAAAAGTGCATCAATAGATCTAAAGAGATTTGAAATACCTTTCCAACATCCTAGGAATCACAAAATTTAAAGATATAGGCAAAAAGTTTCAAGCTCAGAAGACAAAACTAATGATTTGATTTCAACATATGATACACTATATCTGTAGAAAAATTGATTATGATACCCACACCACTAGAAAGTATGTAGAACCAACTTTCCAACAATATCTTATTTACTTGATTTTGACATTGTATGCCCAAGTTATGGCTAAAAAAAAAAAAATCCCTTAAAGAAAATTAGGGCTTGGAGGCTTGTAAGGTATAAAATATGCCTCCCTTGCCAAAATATTCCCTTTGCATTAGAAAAAATTGTTGGTTTTTCCAATTCGTAGAATATTCTCAATAATTCTTGGAGTATTCCTCTATGATCTACTGTGCCACAATCTTTAAACAATCCCAAAATATGCTAAGATTCTAACAAAATATTCTAGGTTGGATATGCTAGAATCTAGGTGCCAGAATTAGTTCACAATACTTTTTTGGTCATCAATTTTTTAGGTTGTTGAGATCAGGCAATTGTAGTGGTGCCCACCAATGAGTGCGTTGATGTTTTTGAGAAGGAAGTTGTCATTGGTGGCACAAGGGGTTGATAATTCTTAAAATTACCATTGACAATCAAATCAAAACCATCGATTTTGCTATGTAGATGCATATGCAGAGTATGGGGTGCCCTTACATCCAAAAATACTTTTTTTGTTTTATTTTATTTTTAAATAGATTTTACAAACCATGTCAATGTTGATGCCAACAATCAAAGGGCTTACACAAGTCTAATGTGACTATATGGCCATAGAAATTTTTTCTTGGAGATTTATGTAGCCTCTAATTTTTTTTTTGTAATTGCTTATATTTCAGTGAATTGATATGTGATCTTAGGGTTTTTGGTCATTTTAGACTTAATAGTGATGCTCATTTTACTCTAGGATGAGCTGATTTTTCAATCAAGGCCGAATCTCTTAATATTTGGATAAGAAGTTGTAGATCTTATGCTATGATACAATGTTGGAGTTGATAGTGAACCTCATAGCTCTCAAAAATCCCTTGCAAGCAATTACCTATCACAATTGAGAGAAAAAACAAGATATATTTGCTCAACAACTTGAGAATTGCATTGATCCAATAACTTGGATAAATGATTGCAACGAATAATTATAAAAGTAAAAAAGTAACCCTAGGTGAGGATTAAGTTAGACCATGACAAGTGTCCTCATTCTATTATAGAAGACACCACATGACCTAAAAATAACTCAATATAATAATAAAAAGTATTTCCTAAGTTTAAGTTAAGTGTGTAAAGTAAAAGGGCCTAACTATTTACTCCAACATTTGTTCAAGTATGATGAGTATATGGATCACAATACACTTCATGATGACATAGATAGTCCAATGAGGAGCATTAGCCCAATGATACATTTTTAGTGAATATAATGAAAACGCTCAAAAGAGATGACTTTATTTCTTATACATGCTTAGTATCCTTCTTACTAACCATTTTTTGTGCTTTTTCTTTCTTCTCTTGGATTTATGTTGTTTCCATGTCCCTAGTTACCATGTGGATAACACAAAGATACCTTTAGTGGTGTATGTTGTTACAAGTGACTTTGACCATATGTTGCCTTGTTTACATGCCATTTCTTCCTTATGTTTTGTGTCATTTATATGTTGGAATTTTTACTTATAGCATGCATATTGTGTTCCTCCTTACATATTTATCCATTTACCTGGTGGCCCATTACACTTTGGCCCCTCACTTCTACCGTGTTTATTATAAACCTCTTATCATCATTTCACTTTCTATATTATGCATTATGCTCTATTTACCTAGCTAAGGGGGATGTTTCTAATTTTAGTTAAATATTTGACACCCATGCTCTCTTATGTGTCAATTTAGTTCACATGCCCACTTATATCTCATTGTTAAATTTTATGATTGCTTCTACATATGCTTAAGTTATTTTCATCATTGCTCATGTTTCATGTTCCCATTTTGGGTTCTCATTTATTTCTTGTTCACATGTGCTCTCATGATCTATGCTAGACACATAAACATGCTTTCATGATATATGCTAGACATATATCAGGTGTCTTTTATATGCATCAACTACTATGATTTTCATGCTTATCTCATCACAACTCATGTTTCCTTATCACATCCCTATCATGTCTACTTGCTTATGAATTCATGTTTATTACTTCATGGTTGTGATCTTCTCACGAATTTCTTCATTCATGCTATTGGGCCTTATGATCTGCTATTATTTTTTGTCTTATGGTTACAAATTTGAGACCCTTGTCACATGAACTTATCTTACACAACCCATTGATACTCTTATGACCATTGCTCTTCCTTTAGGGCCATCTTCATCTTATCATCTTTCTAATATTGGGGGAAATCATCTTTACATATAATTTCATATTTATATCTTACTTATTTGTGCCTTATACAACAAGTTTTTTATATTACTAATTGTTTACAAATATTTTGGTCATATATTAATACAAGCTCTTGTGAAAATAATCGTGAAACTAATATTAGCTCCTTTTGAGTAATCAAACTAGAAATCCCCTATGGAAGATCAAGAGTCATAACTTGGAAATCCATTTATTTAGAAACCACCTCCATACTATAAGCCAATGATGGAAGATCAAGAGTCACAACTTATAATTCTGTAGTAGATGTCCCTTTGAGATTTGAACTTGGGTCTCCATAATGAGAAATCAATGCTTTAAACAATTACGCTCAAACCCTTGAACTATACAATCATTTTTTAATTTTGATACATATTTGATATGCTCCCACGATCCTTATCTAGGATCTGGGGCTATATTTATTTAATTACTTGCTTATATTGGGGAAAGATTATACCTTGACATTGATTTCCAATTTTGGTCTTACATGATGACACATCTCACATGCTTACACACTCACATCTTATTTGATTGTCTTATCCTCTTTATCATTATTGTCATCATGTATCATTATTAGGGGTAAATATATTATTATCAATACTTTTCATGGTTGAGAGTTCATATAGTGTCATTGTACCGAAATGGAGTTTGATCACATTATATGCTTGCATTGCATGGATATCTATACCATTACCATATTGTGTAGAGTTGTATCACATTAGCTAGTTACATTACAAATACATTTTATCGCACACTAAATTTCATAGAATTTTGGTCCCATTACTATATCAGTTGGCCACATCACAAAGATCCATATCATATTACCACATTGTAGAGTATTTCAAATCACTTTTTGTACAATACTTTTTTCTACCCCTTCTCTATACTTTTCATCTTTTGTGGATAGTTGAAGCAACTTATAGTTTGTACTTATTTTGATTAGGTTACAAACACTATTCATTGCATACTTTTTTATTGTTTTATAGATCTTGATGGAGTGCTCACACCAATAAAAGTACAAGATGAATTTAAGAATGCTCTATTACTTTATACAAATCCAATGTTCATTTTATGAGTATTTGAATATTTACTTTTTATCTTAATTGAAAAATTTCATGTACATTAGAATGTATGTTCATACTAGATTCACATACCTATCAAAGTGAGGGCAAAATATAATGGTGAAATTAGCATATTCTTTACCATTTCTCACTTAATTTTTTGTCGACCTTAGTATAGTGTCAATGCAATAACATACCCATAAGTGACAAACTCTTGCGATAAGTTTAGCTCATGACTTGATTCCTATCTATATTTATTCTACCCCTATTTACATTGTTTTCCAAATATCTAACTATTCTCATTATGGTGCCCTCATTCACACTTCTATACATTCACTCCATGCCTCAAAAATATCATTTTACCCTCTATTCATTTTTTAGCGGCCTAGGATTGATCTCTTTCAATCATACGATGTCTAAGAATCAACCCAAAATTCAAAAGATGTTAAATTCAAATTCAAGCTTCTTGCTCCTTTCTACTCACTATTAAGAGTTAACTTGGCACACATTTGTGCAACATGTTGTTTGGCAAAGACATTTAGTGTGCACATAATTTTAGATGAGAGAACATTTAAAACATACTTTGATTTCTAAAGGGACAAAATTAGAACCAACTCATTCATATATTGACAAATGATGTCTTTGATATCACTCATTTTTAGTAATACTACCCATTAAGGGGTTGACCTAGGCGAACACAATCACCTTTCATGTCAACAATTGAAAAGACAAAAGCAACTAATTTTACAAGTACACATTTGATAGATCATTCCCACACAATACAAATAAGATTTGTAACTCTAAGAATCAAATCTATTAAACCTAAAATTGATTTATCAAAATTTCAAAACAACCTAATTCATATTTCATTAATTTACTTCTAACATATTAAAAATTATGATTTAAAATTGTTATAACAATTATCTATTAACCTCTTTAAAATCAATTGGGCGAGGGGCCCAACTTGATTGGCTAAAGCATCTTGTTGCAAGCAAGAGGTCACGAGGTCTAGTCTCTCCCCATCCCCACGGTACCAGAGGCATGTTGCGCTAATGTCATCGGTCACGTCAAAAAGTTTACCATACACTAGTGTCATTGGTCACGTCAAACGTCATCAGTCACACTAGCGTCATCGGTCACGTCAAAAAGTTTACCAGACGCTAGTGTCATTGGTCACGCCAGCGTCATCGGTCACGTCAAAAAATTTACCAGATGCCATATTCCTGCAATCTAAAAAAAACCTTTAAAATCAACTAAATATATATATTTTAACAATTATCTATTATCCTATAAAATCAATTAAATATATATATTTTAATTTAAATGTTTTTATTTTTAGTTTATTCACAAGTTCCAAATTCTAGAGTAGTTGCCTAGCATATTCATTAGTGAAGAAATCAATTTATTTCTTTACATAAATGTTGAAAGTGAAATTATGCAGCTTATGCATGTGATTGTACGCATCTTCACTGCAATGTTCTATCTCTATTTTCTATTTACATTCTTCCACAAATAACAACAAACAAGGGTTCTATAAAAAGTAGAAAACCCATCACAATTGAATGAATGAATGAATGGTTTATAATGACGTCCACGAAACCATCAGCCTATGGGACCAAGCGCTGAAACTTTAACCATATTCAAGTTCTTTTCCATGTTTGCCCTCCTATTATAGATCTTGACCAGGAAACCAGGAGTTTTGAGGAGCCTAGCCTCCTTAAAAAGCTCGAGTATCCACCTTCAAATTGTCTTCATACTCGATACGGATATCATCATAAGCAGCACACTCAATGATGAAGTGCCATTGAGTCTCAACGACCTCTTTGTTGCAAAAAATACAAGTTAATTGTTCTTAGTATTAAAAAATAAATATATATTGTAAAAAAATAAAAAATAAACTAAATATATCGTAGGTAATCCCGAGTGTCAAAACTGCATGCGACTGTGACTCCCTAAAAGACACCAGTTCTCGGGGTTTCCGATCTTCTCAACAGAGAAGATCAGTTTGAAATGAAATGAAATGAAATGAAATATTTTAATAACGTCCACGAGGCCACAACAGCCTATGGGACCCAGGAACAGCACAAGACCACCACCGAAA
Source organism: Sequoia sempervirens (assembly GCA_007258455.2). Classification (NCBI taxonomy): domain Eukaryota; kingdom Viridiplantae; phylum Streptophyta; class Pinopsida; order Cupressales; family Cupressaceae; genus Sequoia; species Sequoia sempervirens. The sequence continues at coordinate 175,764 of VDFB02344629.1, forward strand.
AGAGAAGACCCTAAACAGCCTGAGATCTTCGCTCGAGATTAGCTCTACGACAATGAATTTTGATGATGTAATTTGCAGATTTGACCAACCTTTCCTCCTCAAACAAGGTATTTAAGTTGTCCACTTGTAAGATGTCCCCATAAGTGACCCGAATATCTTTGTATGCTGAGCACTCCATAACAAAGTGCCACTCTGTCTCCACTAATCCCATGTCGCAAAAACGACATATTCTTTCTTCCCACTCTTCTTTAGGAACCATCCATCTGCCCGTCTCACATCTAAGACGATGTGAGCTAGTTCGGAGTTGAGCTATCAACATCTTTGCTCTCCATTTAATATTTGCTCCTATATATGCCTTTTCATCATGGTCCCCCTTAGGATTGAATTCTTTGATATAATAGTCTTTTTTTCGCCCTGATTGTTTTGTCCATAAAGCTTTTTTGAATTTTTGTTTCACATATTTTTTTATTTCTTCATTTGAACTTGGACAATCTTGCATATTCACACCCCACTTTTCCATCCATTTTTTGTTTTGTTTCATCCATGTATTCCTTCTTCTATCCAACTTTTCTTTTACGATTAGCTTAGGCCACCGATGGTCGTCCATGTTTTGAACCTTTTGAAGGTAACATAGTAACCGAATCATCGCGAAAGCCTCCAAGGGAAAGGTGCCTGACTCCGCTAGTAAAATCTCATAAGGTATCGTGGTTTTGAGTTTAAGGCTGCTAACAATTAGATGCTTTTGAATTCTTTCCACTTGCCTCCATTTCTGATCTGACATGCTGCTGCCCCAAATTTCGCACCCATATAGAACCACCGGGGTCACAAGTAAGCCAAACAACGTTCTCTTGGTTTTCCAATCCCATAGCTCAGCATTTCTACATCTGTTTTGTAGAGAGTAGAGCGCTTTCCAGCCTCCTTGGATCCTTTTTGCTCTACAAGTTTCCCAACTGAGCTTATAGTGAAAATCTAGCCCAAGGTATTTGTATTCATCTACAATTTCCAGCGGATTGCCCTCAAAGATAAAGCTAATTTGCTGTTTTTTCCTTCTCAGAGAGAATATCATAATTTTGGTTTTACTAGTATTCACTTGCATCCCAACTTCCTGACAAAATGATTCAAGAGCTTTCAAATGTTTTCTTAACTCATGTGCTGTTTTAGCAATCAAAATGAGATCATCGGCATACAAGAGCAATTTTATTACATAATTGGCCAACTAAATACCTTCCCCACCAACTTTGTCTATCCACTCTTCCAACTTGTCAATGTAAAGCCCGAATAGCGTTGGGGAAAGCGGGCAGCCTTGCTTGACTCCAATGTCACTGCCAAAGCACTCCGACATACCTTCATTAGTTCTGATTTTAGCTCTGACCTGCTCATACAGCCTATGAACAGCCGCCCTAAGAGCCCTTGGGACTCCCAGTTCCTCCATTCTATTCCACAACTTGCCCCGTGGCACTGTGTCAAAGGCTTTTTTGAAGTCAACAAAGCAGCAAAAAGCCTCCTCCCCTTGAACGTTCCAAATTTTTTCAATCAAAAATCTAAGTGTAATACCATGATCGATAGTGGAATGTTTTGGTCTAAAACCAGCCTGCCCTTCAGCTCTTTTGCCCTCTTTCTCAGCCCAACTACTAATTCTACGCTCAATCATGCTTCCAAAAAGTTTTCCAAGAAGCGGATTAATCATAATAGTGCGGTAATTTGATGGGTTATTAGTGTCCCCACTTTTGTATAGGGGAACCACAACACTAGTAGTCCACCCTTCCGGAAAGCCCTCTTGAATAACCCTATTGAAAAAGCCCTTGATGCAAGGCGCAAGGACCTCAATGCCCCATTTTAAGAATTCAGCTTGCAGCCCATCAATATCCTGTGCTTTTCCCCCAGCCAACCTTTTTATCCCTTGATTGATGTCTTCTATGGTGAATAGTTCAGTGGCAGCCCTGATAGTTGGGGGTCTATGTTTATCTTGTTCCCGCTCATACAGTAACTTTGCATATTCCAACCATTGAGAGCTTGTGATATTGTTTTCTGTTTGTTTTCTTTTTTGTTGTAGCTCCTTCCAGAATTTCTTGGGGTTGTTCTTTCCAAGGGCAATCAACTCCAACCTTCTAGTGCTAACATATTTTTCTTTTTTGTTCCGTATCATCTTTTCGTATTCTTTCTTGTTTTCTGTGGTCCTTCCACCCTGGTGAAATTTTCTTTTTGTTAATTTGCACTCTTCATCAAACCATGGGTTTGCTGGGAAAGTAGAAGTAATTGCCTTCTTAGGCCTAGCCCTCTTACACTCATCCAAAGCCTTGTGAACAATAGGGATCAACATGTCCTTGTTTATAGTGTGATGCCCTGTGGTAGCTAATTTTCTTTCATACTCGATGAAAATCCTTTTGAGGGCATTCTTGAAGACTTCCCGATTGTCATGGTTCATGATGATTCTACCTTGCGGATGCACTTTCTTTTTGCTGATAGGAATCTGCCCCCTTTGATGCATGCTAATGTGGGCGTCAAGATTTACATATATTGGATTATGATCTGATTTCAGCTCTAAAGGACATTTTCCAATCACTAGTTCCTTTATCTTTGACGTGTAAACATGCGAGCAAATGACATAATCAACCACACTTTGTCCATTGTATGTTTTGCAGGTGATGTTGCCTGAGTTCGGCCATGCTTTCAAACCATTGCAAATGACCAAGTTGAATAAACTACATAGCCCCAACAACTCAGCCCCGTAGTGCGTGACATTGTGCTTACTATCTTGCGAATTCCTTTCCCACAGGTGCTGTCCCTCTTCCTCCAACCATAGTGGATCAGCTTTCTCCTTGTCCTTGCTTGCCAAGCTGAGAGCTTGTATGTTTGCAGTCCTTGCATTAAAATCCCCTATTAGAATAACCTCTCCCATGCCATTATAGATTGAAATGTCCCTTTTTAGAGCAGCAAAAGGATCCTCACGGTCTAGGTTCCTTTTCTTGTAAGATTTGGAGCCTTTTGGGGCAAAATAGCAGGCAGCCACTCTTAAGATTTGGAGCCTTTTGGGGCAAAATAGCAGGCAGCCACTCTTTGCAAATCATTATTTTTTTTAACTAAATAATATGTAGCGTTTTGTAAACATTTTATTCACGAATTACAAACCCCAATCACGGGAGAAATCCCATGCTCAGATAAAAACATATATTCTGGTGTCGGCGCTTTCGAACATAGACTGGAGTGAGCAGACTAAAAATAAATTTCCCAGTTCGGAAAAACCAGAAAAAGAATCTCAGGCTTCCCGCGCATGTGGGGAACTCAGGTGGGTTTTCGATTCCGGGCTGCATTCACCAATCAATAAATGTTTGATTTCCGAATAAATTTTTTAACAAATTAGCCGAGGTTGCCGAAAGATGAAATGACTGATTGATTTGGGGGCAAGCGGGCCCGGGAGATTCGAACCCGAGACGGAAGTAATACCAATGGAGCGTGCATTTCCATAGACCTGGAAAATAAATAAAAAGCAATTGCAGTGAATGATAGATATCAAGCAGGAGGAAAGTGCCATGCTCGTTACTTACGGGTTCTTGTTTGCCTTTGCCTTTGTAATGTTCCGCTTGAAAATAATTCTAGATTTGCCAATTCATGGAATCATTGTTGTTGCTGCTGCGGCATCTCTGGATTGATTTCAGCTGGATATTTAAGCTTGTGTTCTGGATTGTTCCGGTTTCGAGTCAGGAGAAATGTTAAACAGTGAGGAAGCTTCGGGAGCCTGTGCCGTTTCTTCGCCCAGGGTTCGAAGCTTGGCCGCCTCCGAATTCTGCGATTCAAAGGCATCGGGGACTGCGGTTTCTGAAATAATGAGCGAATCGGAGGGCGACTTGAATTCTCCGGAGCAGTGGCGGCGGCGGAAGGTGAAATTTCTGTGCAGCTTCGGCGGCAGCATTCTGCCCAGGCCGTATGACGGTAAGCTCCGATACGTTGGTGGAGAAACCCGTATTGTGCGTGTGAGTAGGGATATTTCATTTTCAGAGCTTGTTGTTAAGATGTCAGAGTTTTATGATCAGCCTTTTACGATTAAGTATCAGTTGCCCGAAGAGGAGGATTTGGATGCTTTGGTTTCTGTTTTGAGCGATGATGATCTCGCAAATATGATGGAGGAGTATGATAAGTTGGAGGCTACAGATGGTTTTACCAGGCTCAGAGTGTTTCTGTTTTCGGCCTCTGAGCAATTTGATGTTGCTTCTGTTTGCGTCGAAGCTGATATCGATCAGAGGTTTGTGGATGCTTTGAATGGATTGCCTGAGTCTACTAGTAGCTCCGACCTTTGGAAACAACATACTGAATTTCTTAGACGAAACGAATCTTATAGCTCTTTAAGTTGTGTTGGTCTTGAAAATGGATTGAACCCTAGGAGGATCCTGCCTAATTCCCCTGTGCAGCAAGATACGATTCTTGTTGCTTCTCCGCCTCTTTCTCCTTTGAGGCAGCCATCGTCTCCATTTGAAGAGTCTAGCGATCATTACCGCCAAGAGCACCAACAACTCTGGACATTGGGAAGGCAGCCATCATCTCCGTTTGAAGAGTCCAGTGATCATTACCGCCAGGAGCACCAACAATCCTGGACATTGGGAAACTATCCTCGTAAGCAAGATTCTGCGCCTTCTATGGCGACAGCAGGGTGTCCTTTTCAAGAAGTACCTATGCCTTCTGAGGCAGTATTAGGTTATCAGAAATACAAGCATGCTATGAAGGTGTTTCCTTCAAATGAGGTTTATTACACAGGCCCACCAGAATTTGAGAGTCCTAGAGATATCAATCGAATGGAAGTTGCCAATCATTGGCCTGAAGATAATCACAAGCATCCGATTCCTGTTGCTGATATTGTGTCTCATCAAGTTAATGTTCATCAGCATCATCTCTCTCAGCAGCAGCCCCCTCAGCACCAGCAACAGAACGTGCATCCTGTACATCAGGCTGCTGTTGGTTACTGTCCACCAGAATTCTTTCAACATTCCGAAGTGTCTTCCCCGCGAAGAAAAATTGCAATGCAGCCTGTGAAATACAGTAGATTGTTTGAACCTTTAGAACAAAATGAAGCACAATATCCGCCTCCAGAAGTTTATGAAGGTGAGAGATCCTGGCACATGCCTCATCAACCTCTGTCTCTTCCAGTGACTCCTGATTTTGCAAACACAAAAGTTCCGCAAGTAAAACTTGGTTCACAAAATATGGCAGTTGGTTGTAGAATAGGTGAAGGTTTGGGACGGAGTGTATTGCATCATGTACCAAGTGCTAGTGAACTTGATAGGTATTCAGAAAGTCAAAGGCACACACAGGGAGTTTGGCAGTATGAAAGCAGACTTGATTATGGTAGCACCCAGTCAAGTCCACATTTTGAACCTGCAAATTCTATTGGAAACCATGCCATCCATTTATCCTGTGGGAGGAATGTTAACCAGCAGCACTGCCAGCTATCAGGAACCGGTGAAAATGTAGGATTGATTGGACAAAATATCAGCCAAATACATGGAAGGTTTGAGAGGAACTCTGCTATTGAAAATCCATATGAAAGACAATTTGCATATGACACGAGGAGTTCAATCATGCACGCTGAACATCCATCATATTATCAGGACCAATGTGGATCAAGCAAACTAGAATTTCAAGTACATAATCCCCAATCTGTAACAAAAGAAGGGTTGCTGATGAAATCTGCAAGTACAAAAGTGGATCAGCTGCCACCCACTATAGATAAGGTTCAAACTGATATTGGTTATAGAGACAGAGTAGATAAAGCAAGGGCCTGGGTTCTGCAGTCTACGAATTATCAGAGAGATACAATACACATGCCTTATGCAGTAGAAACATCTGGGGTTCTAACCACAGAGGAAGGTATATTTAAAGACGCCAGTCAAAATTCTTATGCAGAGCACGACTCTAGATGGTTGAATCCAGAAGTAGTGTATCATGACCCTTCATCTGCTGATTTATACAAGCATGCTACTTGTGATCAATATGAGCTTAATACACATGTGACATGTAATCTACAACATATGATGATTAATAATCCTGTAGACAGTGACTTGGTGGTTCATTTGGGTTCCACAGATGGGCAAAGTCAATGTTGTTATAGTTCAGGAGATGAGAGAAGCCAGGAGTTTGCTTGTGCTCAGAGGAATGCTGAGAACATGGAAATGCTGCAGCACTTTTATGGATCTTCTGATAAAAATGAAGTTAATGTTCATAATTTTGCAGGGGTCCACATAACAGATGACCTTTTGCAGAAAGAGATAGCAAACATCTCACAATATAAAGAAGATCCACCGAAAGAATTTAATCAAAATGTAGGCCCTGAGATCACCAAAGAGATCCAAGGGGATTATCCTCTAACTGTTTCATCTCATCATCAGATGCAAAGGCAGCTTGGAGGGCTCATTGAACAGGTTTCGGTTGCAGTTGTTAACTCAGAAAGCAGTGTCACTATAGCTGATACTGCTTGTTCTCACATTGTGACCTCATCAAAGGTGTTTCTTCCCAACAGCCTTATGATTCGATTGTCCACTGAAATCTTATCATCTGCATCACCTTCCTCTGGTCCTCCAATATATGATCAAAGTCCAGTAAATAGCACTAACATTGCAGGACCAAAGGATTTATTGCCTGAGACTGAAAGAGAAGGGCAATTCAATGAGTCAGAGAATCCTGAGTTGAAGACTGTTGGAAGAGGACATTTAACAGAAAAGATTGTTTCAAATATGCAGGTTGTAAGAAATGACAATTTGGAGAAGGATGCACCCGATATGTGTTTGAAGGATAGGCCAGAAAAAGGTGATTCTGGAAAATCCGGGAATCTGAAGTCAGTGGGGCAAGGTTCTTTATTATCGGCTTCCGCCACAACTTCAACAATAAAGGCAGTAGAGACAGAACCCCTTGCGGTCAGCACAAGAGAAGAGGATTGTAAGGAAGTAGAACAAAAAGTTCTTGCCCCTGCCTCCAGTGTAAAAGATGACCCTCCAGAGGAGAAACTTCCCGAGGTTTGAGTTATATTCCATTTTAGCATTAAATGCTTTGACAATGAAAATTGAATGTAAAGAAAATTTCTAGTAGTCATGTTTGAAAAAATAATACAACAATGTTGGCATCCAGGAGAATGCTTTGAGATTAGAAGATGTCAGCAATGGCTCTGTGGACAAGGCAAATAACAATGCATCAGACCCCGAGGCAGATGATCTTGCCCAAGGTTTGCAGGTAAACTGTAAAGTGATTTAAATTTGTTCATTAGTAATGATATAAAGAAACCTGGATCACATTTTCATTCTCTTTGCAGCTCATAGATTGTTGTGATTTCTTACTACAGACAATCAGGAATGATGACCTGGAAGAAATACGAGAGTTAGGGTCGGGTACATATGGGACTGTTTATTATGGAAAATGGAAAGGCTCTGATGTTGCTATTAAGCGGATCAAAGCCAGTTGCTTTGCAGAAAGGGCATCGGAGATGGTAGGGATCTCTATATTTTGACTATGCATTATATCAAGCAAGATTAAGTTTCTTGGAGCATCTTCGGAGTAGGATATTTGAATTTTCCTAATGCACTGAAAGAACTCTGAGCTTACATTTATCGCCATGAGTGTTCAATTTAATGTATTTTATTACAAAATATTTGCATGTATTCTAAACACTTTGATTGTTACATTCAACAAATTTCTTGTTTCCATTATAGATTGCAGACTTCTGGAAAGAGGCACGCATACTGGGGCAACTACACCATCCCAATGTTGTTGCATTCTATGGTATTGTTCGAGATGGACCTGATGGGACCTTAGCAACTGTCACGGAGTACATGGTCAATGGATCTCTCAAACAAGTTCTACACAGGAAGGATAGGTAAACATTCAAGGCAGGGTCTTTGAACTTTTATAAGCACAGCTAGTGTTTTTGTATCGATCCTTTCTCCTCAGTCAGAAGAAATTGGTATGCTTGTTTTTATTTTTGTATAGTAGTTATCTTAATTCTTTCTTTCTTTATTTCAGAACGATTGATCGACGCAAAAGGCTGATTATAGCTCGTGATGCTGCATTTGGGATGGAATATTTGCATGAAAAAAAAATTGTCCACTTTGATTTGAAGTGTGATAATCTTCTGGTGAATATGAAAGATCCTCATCGACCTATTTGCAAGGTATCCTGCAACATAAGAAAAATGATTTCATGCAGTATTTATTTTGACAATTCCCTTTGCTTGCTTGTTTCTGATATTTATTTTTCTAGGAAATCATCTTTGAATTTCCGTAATGCTTGGTGCAAGTTACAACCTTCTTATTCCCCATGGATTTTGTTGCATTCTATTCCATGGAAAATTTGCAGTCTATAGATGGTTTTTAATTCCAGATTAAGACATTTCATTGAGTGAGAATCTGATGTATTAGTTAGTCTCAGATTGGTGATTTGGGCCTATCCAAAATAAAACATCAAACTTTGGTCTCTGGTGGTGTTCGGGGGACTTTGCCATGGATGGCACCAGAGCTTCTAAGTGAAGAAAAGGGCATGGTAACTGAGAAAGTATGTTGCTGTTGAAACTCATTCTGGTATTCCTACCCTAGAAGTTTTTTAATAATTGTGCTGATTCTTGTACATCAGTATTTTCTTTCTGTACTCTTCATCATTAACTTGTTTTGTTATTTATAGGTTGATGTTTATTCATTCGGAATAGTGATGTGGGAACTCCTTACGGGAGAAGAGCCTTATGCTAACATGCATTTTGGTGAAATAATAGGTAATAATGTGTTTTATGATGTTGTTTTGAGAGGCTAGTTTTGTTGTTGTGTGGTTTTGGCAAAGCTAACCATTTTGAAAGATTAAATCTTCCAAAAATGTATTTGGTATGGCATATACAGAGACATAGTAGAATGATGTAAAACTATATATTGGAACTAAGATGCTTTGCTAGTAGTTTTCTTTTTCTTTGATGATAACTTATGCATTTTCCATGATAATCAAGAAAAAAATGCAATATAAACAAAATGTCAAAAGTTCATATAATTTCTACATCCAGCATTCTATTGATCTCTGAATCAACACTTTCAGGCTTCAGCATAGAAAGGACTTATCCATTATTGTCTCTTGACTCTCTTCCTGACTGGTCATGCTCCCTCAACTGTTCTACAAGGAAAGGCAAAAATTAGAAGGATGTACAAACATATTACATTTCTTTTTTAGTTCATAAAATGAAACATATTGGGATTAATTCATAGTAGGAATGCAGAGTAAAGATGAGATCAGAGAAGTGGAAACACTAGTGATCTTGTAATGCGGTGCTCAGCACATTTTCAAATAAATGTAGATTTGAATAAATAAGTCTCCTTCAAAGATTAGATAGGTTACTCTTCAGGAAGTAATACAGAAAGAAACAAAAAGAATATTTCATCTTCAAATATGATCTAGAATCACAACTCATATGGAATGACAGAGAGCAGTTAAGTAAATATAACAAAACATGGATAAATAATGGTATCTTAAGATCAATGCATCAAAATAACTAATGATGCATGAACCTTCATTTGGGTTCACTGGGCCAGGCCCTAGGTTAACCTTTGGCTGTACTAGACCTGAATTGGGACTAGAACTAGACCAAAACCGGTATGGGGGGAATACTGCAGAATCTGTTAACATAGGTATACAAGTGAGTTTTCTATTTGGATCCAAGAGTTTAGGGACTTTGTAGAAATTAGGTACGTAGAACCCCCAGATCAAGCAGCATATAATGCTCTCACTCAAGTTCAAAAGGGTTTATTGAAGGAAAATTGCAAGAAGGATAAAAAGGCCCTATACTTCATAACACAAGCAATTAATGAATTTATTTATGGATTGCAGCAGTAGCTTATTTCAAAGCAAGCATGCTAGACCCTACAAAATTCTTATCAAGGTACTAGCAAAGTGAAGTTAGTGAGATTGCAAATGTTAAGAAGGTAGATTGAAAATTTGCAAATGAGAGATTCTAAATCCAAGGGTGATTTTTTAACCCACGCAATGGGTGTTGTAAGTCAACTTAAAATGCATGGAGAAAATATTAATGATCAAAGAATAGTGGAGAAGATATTGAGGAGTCTACCAGCAAGTTTTGACCCTATTGTTATTGCTATTGAAGAATCGAATTATTTGTCATAGTTATCTCTAGATGAATTAATGGGTTCATTACAAGCTCATGACCAAAGGCTAACTCGGACAGCCAATTCCTCCTTAGAATAAGCATTCAAATTGCAAGTATCAGTAAGAAGCATCTCCAAGCCATGAAGGAGGTAGATGAAGCAAGAGAGGCCGAGGATTTGCAAGAGGCAGGATCAATAACTATAATGAAGGAGCAAGGAACAATTGCAATTGCCATGAAGCAAAGGGAAGAAGAAGGAGCAACAACTATATGCAAAGAAACAATCAAAGGCTCGATAAATTAAGCATCCAATGTCATTATTGCAAAAAATATGGTCATCATAGTTCTGAATACAAGAAGAGTATGATCAGAATAAGCAAAGTGTATATTTTTCAAGAGAAAATGAAAATGAAGATTATGGTTCCATGCTTATTGCTTGTAAATTTGTAATATTGCTAAAAAGAGTACAGAAGATGTTTGGTATTTAGATAGCGGTTGCAGTAACCATATGACCGGAAATAGATTATTTAAAAAATAAAATTGATGAACGAGTTCAATTTGAAATCAAATTAGGGAATGATATCAAAGTGGTTGTCAAGGTTAAAAGAAATATGATCATTAAAACAAAGCAAGGGGAGAAGAATCAAATTTGAGATGTGTATTATGCTTCAGACCTAATTAGGATTGGGCGGTTAGTACAAAAAGGTTATAGAATTTATTTTGAAAATGGAGCATGTGTGATTTTGGATAGAAATGGAAGTAACAAGTTGATTGCAAAAGTATCAATGACATGTAACTGTGATATAACGATTCTGTTAAAAATAAAAAATGATTTGTTTGTTGCCTTCAAAGCCACTATAAAGGACCAATCATAGTTGTGGTATTTGGGATTTAGGCATGTTATTTTTAGTTGGTTGAATTTATTGTATAAAAAGAATGTAATTGTTGTGAAGTGGGTTTATAAGACAGATTATAACATTGATGGAAATATTGAAAATCATAAGGCAAGATTGTTTACAAATGGTATTTCATAGCAACTTGGAGTCAATCGCAATGAGACTTTTGCTCCAATAGCTAGACTTGACACAGTAAGAATTGTCATAGCATTAGTAGCTCAAAACAAATGGAAAGTCAATCAGATGAATATCGAATCTGCATTTTTGGAGGTGTACAAGAAGAAGTCTATGTGCGGCAGCCACTAGAATATGAAATTTTGGGTCAAGAGCACAAAGTTTATAGATCAAGGAAAGCCTTGTATGAAACCAAGCAAGCTCCAAGAGCATGGTATAGTAGGATTGACTCTTATTTTCTGAAGAACAACTTTAATAAAAGCAACAATGAACCAGTGCTATACATTAAAATAAATGATCAAGGTTGGATTTTGATTGTGTGCTTAAATGTGGATGATTGGATATCTGTCGGTGATTTGTCATTTAGCTTGTTCAAATTAGCACTGAAGAAAGAATTTGAAATTATTGATATGGGTTTAATGAAATTTTTTCTTAGTACAGAAGTAAGTCAATCAGATGATGGTATTTTTATTAGTCAATCAAAATATGCCAGTGATATCTTGAAGAGGTTTAGAGTGATGAATTGCAAGCTAGCAATGACACCAGTTGCCATAGGACTGCCATTTTGATCCAAGATAAGGGCTCCAATGTAGATCTGACTTTGTACAAAAGGCTTTTTGGTAGTTTGATGTACTAAATGGCCACAAGACTTGATATGATGTGTGGAGTAAGCTTAAATTCAAGGTTCATGGAGTCAGCAAAAGATTTTCATTGGCAAGTTGGAAAAGGAATCTTGAGATATATCAATAGCACAAAAAATCATGGTATTTTACACTCTACATTTAATTAATTTGAGCTCTTGTCTACATGAACAACAATTGGGCAGGGAGCATTGACGATAGAAATGTAAGATTTGGCTATGGAGATAGCCATTGAAGATCAAAGAGCTTCAATGAAAGCATAAAAAAGACTCAAAATGAGAGAATAATTATATTCTATTGAATGATGCAAATAACAAAATTTGAGATTATTTACAAGAGCACATGAGGTGGGTATATATAGGATACACCACCAAGAGATGTGAATGTACGACCAGTGTGGGAAAAAGGAGATGTACTCACATGTGTGTAGTACAACTCCTCCAAACAAGGAATGTACAAGTCACATGTGCAAATGCAACCTACCTGAGCAAACTTATCTTATCCTAGGTGCAATATTCATTAAAGTAATTAACTAGTTGCAAGAAAATAAATATGGACTAATAAGAAAGTTACCTTTGGGTATATCCTTCATTTTGGTTTAGGAGTAGTTGCGTGGATTTCAAAAAAACCCATTGTAACTTATTATACTTTAGAAGCAAAATATGTGGCACCTACATTAGTAGTATGTCAAGTGGCATGGATGAGAAGAATGGTATCAAATTTGAAACAAGAATATGGACCGAATTTAAAATATTTTGGGATAATAAGTCAGCAATAGTTTTATCAAAAAATTATGTTTTTCATATAATGAGTAAGCATATTGCTACAAGATATCACTTCCTTAGATAATTGGTCGATAATGGCGAAATATATTTATACTCTTGCAGGCTGGTAGATCAATTTGAAGACATATTTATAGAAGTTTTATGAAAATATTTTTTTTGAAAGATTGAAATAAAATCTTAGAATAATTAATTTGAGATTAAATGCATATCAAAGTTTGAGTCAAGATTAAGGGCTAGTGTTAGAAATAAAATCTTGCCCCTCAAGTTACAAATGTATTAATGATGAAAGATTACTAGTCATGTCATATAATCAAGTCAAGATAGGAACTTAGAGTACAAGTCAAGTTAGAAACTTGAAGCACAAGCCAAGAGTACAAGTCATGTCAAGTCAAGATAATTTTTTTTAGTACAAGTCATGTTTATTGCATATATTATATAGACATTTTTGTAATACAATAGAAGATGATGAAACAAAAAGAACGAAGAGATGAATGCAGCAGTGTTGAAACACAAAAAGAATTAATAAAATAGCAGCAACTTTTACCATTTTTCCGTGTGTATATGCTTGAATGAATTTTTGTTTTGTATGCATGTTTTGCATTCTAAAGCAACAAATTTATTTGTGAACAAAGGAAGTTTTTACTGTAAAGATAGAGCATCAAACAAGGGCACACACACACACACTTTTTCTTCACCAACTAGTCCACACCCTCTTTTGTGCAAGACTGTCCATCCTTTTGCAATCCATGACATGTAGTCTGCTCAAATAACTCATCAAACCCACACTTTTATGTAGACAATCCCACCCAAACTGTTGACAACCCCACTGCCTTTCTTGGCAACCTTATTGAGGCCACCAAAAACCCCATCGCATTTTTTTGGAATCCCCAGCAAAGCCTTAAAATATTTTTGGTTTTTTTTGGGATTATTTTATTGCAATCAATTATGGAAACGATTGGATGGGCCTAGCGTGACAAGTTGTCATGCTCTCTAGAAGATCTTTTCAACACAAGATTTTCTTTAGTTTGGTATTGTAGACTCCAATCATGGAGGCCATAACTTTTAACTCGAGGCTCCTTTTTGGTGGTCTTTTTGAAAATGCATGTTTTTCATCACGACACTAGATTTGCTATTGGATGAGCTTCATAGTGTATTGGGAACAATTTTTTTGTCTCTCATTTTCAGTAAATATTGTAAAAAAGAAAAAAAGTATTTTAATACTACATCTAATAAGTAGTTTTGGTGGGGCAAATATATTGTAATCACACTATTATATAAAATACCACATATTTTAGGGGTTGAATCGTTTTAAAGCCATCTTGAGGGCCTTTCTCTATGTTTGTGCAATGTTAGGTATATTTTGGTACTTTTTATTAATACATTGAGATTTGTGAGTGAAGTAGTATAGTCCTTTTCTATAAGAATATTGGATAAGACAAAATATCACTTAGGGACAATGTATAAGGCCTGTTTTAGTCAACAAGGTCTCTCTCCCTATCTTTTGTAAAATTTCCAAAACTGACCAGTTTGGATAAGCATGCTAAGCGACTCAATAACTGTGACATTGTTTATGGTCACCTCTGTCTCTTTCCACTGACTTTTAACATTACATTAAAGACATTGAGTACTGTATGCTTCCAAAGTGTTCTTTTTGTAGTTGTTTGGTGACATTTTGTCATTGTCTTATGTTTCCATGAATGACACACTTTTATTTGATACTAATAATTTTTTTGATGAAGTAGAGCATGAGGACTTGCACGTGACTTCATCAAATTTGTTAGCTTGTGATGCATCTTTTGACATGGCTACTTTGCAAGATCTTTCCCTCATTAGAGAGCCACATTTTTAGGATTCTTATTTATGCGACATTAGTTGCCTCATTGTTGAATCTCACATTGATGATTGTCTTCATTGTTTGGAAGATTCCTTGGTTGTTTGATGAGAACTTCCACTCTGATGTTCTCGAGAGTTCTTCATCATCTATTTGGGATTCCTATCTTTGTGCCATTGATTGTTTTTTTTTGTAGAACCTCATCTTGATGATTTACCTCATGTCTTGGAGGACATTTGTTTTTTTATTTGATAAGTTCCCAAATGAGTGTTTTCGGAACTCATTTATTGATTGCTTTAGTTTGCAAGCCACCTTGTCTTATGAATCCTCTTTTAATTGATGTACTGAGGGGACTTGTTGATCTTCTTCTTTGTGATCCACCTTGTCTTTTGGGACATATTTGCAATACATTGAGGGTACTTATTGTAGACCCTACTTTTTTGATGGATATTCATATTTAGGCTGATCCACCTCCATTTACTTGTTCCTCATTGATGATAAATCTTCCACATCTTGTTTCCAATATCTTTTTGGCATCACATTCATATTAAATTTGAAAAGTGTTTGATATGAAATGCAAAATTGAAATTGTATTGTTCTTCAAGATTCTAATACAATTGAATAGATTGGTTTATAAAGCCGTTTTCCATGAAAAACTACCACACCTAATTACCAACTACCTATAGGAAAGTAATTCATGATTAGACCAAGCGAACATACCATTCTTGGGGAGTAAGTCAATTAGATTATTGTTGTTGACAAAATCCATGAAATTCATCTCTGATTTGGTCACATGCTTGACATCTCCTGTCATGACCCTAATAAAATAGGTCAGCTTCAACTGACCTAAACAAGGTGTTTTTAAACACCACTCCACTAAATTTATTTAAATAATGTATATATTTAAAATAAATAAATAAATGTTAAAATTGATATAATTTAATATTTTGAAATTCAAATTTTTGGTGCCTTGTTGGGTTACATACCTCATGTGGACGCCTATATTTATGACCTTGCTAGGTGCTGAAAAAGGCACAGAGGGTTTTAGAATATTTTCACAAACGGTGACACTATTAGAACAAAAACCCCGATTGGTGCAAGGTGGTTATACAAAACCCTAACCCCTTTCAGCAAATTCCTTAAACATTCTACATTGACTCCTAATCCATCATTCCTCCCTACGTAGACTTGAAGTTGTCAAGCAACAATCCTTGGGCGCTGAGGTTGTTGGGAGGCAATTCCACAAGCATATCTAAAACAAAGATCTGCCATAGTCAAGGGCTTATCACTAAACAACATAGGGGACCTGGGCGGCCAAATTTGGAATCCAAAATTTATGCAAAAGTTAAGTGTACTCGCCAGTATCCAACGGGAAGCTGATTTCCCACTCAGAATTGGACATAGACCATCAACTTGCATAAGGACCTGTGAATTAGAGAAGCAACAAATTGAGGGTTGCACACCTCAATGCCTCATATTGGAGGTGAGCTCTCTTTCCATTGGAGTGGTTATATCATTCTGCATATGGGTTTTCCTTCCAGGAGTCAAGCAGGTCGAATCCCTAAGGAGATCATACCTAATTCGGGTCAAGGATTGTCAACATTCCTCACAGTTCTTTCGACAACAATAAACTTTGTATTTTCATGCTTAGATTTTAATGCATTTTGAGATCATTATTTATTGCCTATTTGCAAAAGTGTATGGTAATTGAGTTGTCTTTCTACATTTGTGTGAATGGTGAAAGTTTAAGTTCTAGTTTGTAGTTATAACACTAACAGTTAGTTTGCAGACCTATGATTTTAATATATCAGGTTAGATTTGATTGAAAGAACAAGGGTCAAATTGTAAAGATCATATCGTAGATGCTACTATTGTTGAGTTAACCAAATATTTGTAATTGGTTATTCAGTTGAAAACCCTAGGATATTACATCTCCCAACTTCTTGTTTGTAGTTAGATGACATT